>WEIS01013614.1:0-11708 GCA_013389965.1 Todus mexicanus | reverse complement strand
TTTGACAGGATTTTTTTACCTTTTCATAAAGACTAACCTACATCGACTTTGAAGATCCTTTTAAGGAGCACAAAGTATGGAATAATATTTTAAATAAGGGAAACCTGATTATGTTCTATAAATATTGATCTCAGAGTATAATTGCTCTACTACTTTATTATATTTCAATAAGCCTGCTGGTGTTGCAGCTTTTTAAATAAATGCTAGATGATTTAGTTTGTTCTTAAGCTCTTTGTAGCAGCAACCTTCAATCTGAAACATGATTGCAATTTGCTGATTAAAGAAGTATCACCTAGTCAAGTGGGATTGAGGATGATTTATTTAATTTTTTTTTACACTTTTTATTTTTATGTACATTTACCAAATACTTCATTTTTGGAACATCTTATACCTTGTCTACTCTTGGTATTTAATTGGCATTAATAAAATGTTTATAAAGTGTTCCTAACTCTATTCATCCAGAAGGTATTGCATACCCAAGGCACATGATAAAGGCTTGACTTGGAAGTGCTAGCTTTGAGAAACTACATCCTGTCCCTCGGGATGTAATCTCTGTTAATACAAGTTCTGATGCAGTAATATTTCATATTTGTTTTACTGACTGTGTATATGATTAGGTAGGAGACTTTGGGGATTGGAGCTGAGAGAAGTGGGTTATGTTTAGAGATAATTCTGTATCAAAATGGTCTGGGACAGCATATTGGAACATATCTTTGTTTAAAATACCATATTATTCCACTGATAGGGGGCATCTGGCTCGTCTCTCCATTCATGGAGGAGGAGGTCTATGTGAGACATGAAGAAAAGACAAATTCAATAGGAGGAATAAAGTCACAGTGACTTTTGCTGGAGTAAAATGATTGAGTTTGAAGCTGGTATGTGCTTTCTTCAGTTCAAATGGAGCAGTGCTTCCCATCACATCTCATTCAGTTTAACATTTTATTAGTTGCAGTCAAATATTTTCATAACTCATGTCTGTGCTCTTAATGATTCTTACTTCACACACAGCTGAAGTGAGAAATGAGCCTACACATACAGTGAAAGTGAGTCTTTACTTTTAAGTAGATGCTCTTATAAACATTCATGCACCATTCTTTGCCCTGTGGCCCGTGCTATTTTGCAGTCCCCACAGCCAAGCCCTTCTTGGAAGCTGAAGACATATTACTTGGAAAAGATAAATGAAACTGGCCCTGTGGATGTGACTTAGAACGAATTGGCTGGTTGGCATGGTGGAGTACCTGGGACTTTTAATCTGTGTTTTCAGTTGGGCTTCTTATATTTTCTTTTCCATTTCTTTCTCTTCATATTTACCATGCCTTCTCTTATCCTCAAATTGAAACTGCTCTAAGTACTGCAGAGCACTTCCCTCATAAGACATCATGTAGCCTCCAGATATCTTTAACAAATGATGACATGTCCACATGTTCATGGACAACCTTACTGGAGGATGTTACCTTCAAGGAGGAGTATGACACAAATGCGAGGGCAAGTGCAATCTAAAGGAGTGGCAGGTAAATAGCATAAAACCATGTGCATAAGAGTTAAAGTTGTTACCACTGTGTTTACTTTTTTAAATTTCTTACTTAAGATTTCTTGGGATAAATGGTATTTATAGGCCTTTGCAGAATGCCTGGCCTGATGGAGCCTTGTTTATGATAGCAGCTTAGTATGTGGCACACACCATCACGTGGCACAAATATTTGTGCAAGCAAAGTGAAAGCTGCACAAGTACTCACAGGATGTGAAAATGCTGTTGATGGGCTTAGGATCACGTGGCAAAGATCACAGTCAATGTATTTGCTTTCCTTCTTTAAGAGTTTGCTAATATCTATGCAACAAAATCTATTCTTCTTATGGAATAGTTTGGATATACCTTTATTAATCATTAAAAGACTAGATTCTTATTTGAGATATAGTCTTCATTGAAAACATGGGTATGAATGGAAAGTAGAACAGCAATACACAACCTAACTGTAAATTAACAAAATATCATGGTCTGGCTCTAGAGGTATCAAACCCACCCCAGTATAATTGTCTTTGGTGATATTCGCCTTTTAATTTTAGTAGACAATGTTTAATCAGCCAAATTATTTCAACTGTGAAAACTTTAAAACAAGAGAATTGCAAGTATTTTAACTGTAACTTACCACTGGTTTTCCAGCACATTACTGTTCAAACTAGATAATTTTAGCTCTATTTTGTCAACGTGATGGTGACATGGGAAAGCAGATTGATTTCTTATGGTCAGTATCGCTTTAAAAAATCCTTATAGTCAATGTAACAAGTGGGTGCATTTGTAGTATCACAGGTATTTATGTTACAAAACACCTAGTAAATGAATGTATTTGAAAACAGTTCTTTTGATCTTTTGCTCAGGGAGATATATGTGTCAACTAGTGGAAAAATATCCATTTTCTTTCAAAAGCAGTTTGTCATTTTCTCTTGGAATGAAAGCTTTTCCCAAATTCAAGCACATTTCTTTGCTGCAGTTAAGAACTGAGTGAACAAAAGTGTTATTTTTCAACTAATAAATCCTCTAAAAGGGAAATCTCATTAGTGTAATGAATACATGGAATGGTTGTTTGTTATACACAATTAACCTCCATTAATTGGAGTGGTGTGCTCACAGAAGAGGGATTGTTTATTTGACAGCATGATTTTTTTGTGAGGCAAAAAAGACATTTCAGAGTACTTGCCAAAATAACTTCATCTCTGACTGGTGGCACTAAGTTACCACAGACAGTGCAAATGGAAGTTGTCTGGATCGCTGCAGAAGGGTGTCGCGACACTGAATGACCACATAGTGAAATAACAGGTGGAATTAAGTGCTGATGGGTAGAAAGCGGAGTGCATGGAGACTTTCTCCAAGCTTTACATGCACAACAATGGGGTCTGACCTAACTATTACTGCTTGGGAAAGAGCTTGGCCTGTAACAGGCAGTTTTTTGAAAACAGCAGTGTTCAGCAGCAGGCAAGAGGTAAAAACAGAAAGAGTCCGCCTGGAAATACTGGCAGAGGCATGAAGAACAAAATAGAGTTCATGGTTGCACTGTGGTGTAAATCCTCATCTCAGCTCCCTGTTGAACGCTGACCATCACTGCACTCTCCCCAGCTCAGAAAGTGCCCCTGCCCGTTGGCTACTTGGTGGGACTCAGAGGTACTCAGATTCTATGCTGCTGTGGGACATGTGCTAGTGGCCAGGACAGATGCTGGTTGTGTGCATGGGCTCTGCTCAGCTAACATGATTGTATACGGGTCCAGGTCCAGGTGGACCTGCAGGCTATGGTTTCAGCGCTTGACACCTTCCTTATTGATTGTACTTTTACAATCCAAATTACTTGCATTTAAACACGTGTGCCTGTGAAACACAAATCAGACACAAACCAACATAGATATCCCTGTGTGAGCCTGAGGATCAAGCAATAGGGTAATTCTTAGAGCTGGAGACCGACTACTACTCCCTGCTATGAGATACATCAACCTTGAAGATGCTAAGGGGTGTTTGTAGCCCACTTCCCACCTACCTCAGCCCACTCCTGTCATTGTGCGGGCTCACGGACAGGTCCAGTCTGCCCATCAGGGAAGTATTTCTCAGAGTTCAGGATGTTAATATGTGGAGATAAGGGGGAAGTGAAGTGTTGCAGTTCCATTGAAAGCAGTGCCAGGGAGATGTCTAATCTTACAATCCACTTATGTACTTGGGGAAAAAAAATAGTTACTATCTGTCTCCCTCTATTTAATTTAGTGGCCTTTGAGGACAATTGCTCAGTCATAGGAAGATGAGTTTCAGAGACTGGAACCCTGATACCACAAGCTTTCCTGCTTTTACAAACATTGGAATCTGACATATATACAGCAGCATGGAGAAGGTACTAATTAATAAGTTTTTGCTATTGATTTTGCTTTTTCCTCTGCTGCTGGATCATTTTACTATCAGCTTTATGACTTTATTGGTAGATCTCCATAGTTTCTTTTTCCCATGTCAATTTTTCCTTGTTTGTGAGATGGAATTGATGCTGCTGTTAGGGATCTCTGCTCTTTGTTATAATCACATGTGTAAAGAAGGGATTATTATAGATTTAAAATGTTCATTAGCATTTACTGTTGCAGTTAATTCTTAGGCATTCTGTATCAGTATTGCTGCCTATTGTGAAGACAATAAAATGGTAATGAGAAATGGGCCAATCCTAAAGTACTGCGATCAATATGCAATACTTTTTACATGTTAACCTTTACCATATGGATTTAATATCATACCTGATTTACACCTAATGAAACAAGAGTCTGCCTCAAGAGTCATTCTCTCTTGTCACACTGCTCAAGGACCCATCCTATGACCTCACCCAGCTCTAACTTACCCAACTAATCTGACTCCAGCAAAAAAAAGCAGATAACTTCAGTTATCTGCTAACCACAGTCAAAGCCAGATCTTTTGTCCCAAACTCTGCTTGCAGTCCTAATGGTTTCAACCCAGGGAAAAATGATCTACCTAAACAGAAGTGCTCTGGGCTTACTGGAGTAACCAGCATGAACATTTGCCACGCCTTCTCTAGACTTCTTTGTAATGTTTTAAACAAACTCCTACACATTTCTGGCTGTGATGATCAGATTTAGTTTGCAAATTTGTCAGCTAGAAGTGGACATCCTGATCTCTTATTTGTAAGCCTATTCATCCCTACTAATTTCAGTGGGATCATGCAAGAGGTGATTTCAAGGCAGGTCTGGCCAGTTGGCCTTACTGCTCGTCTGCATGCTTCTACACTGCAGAAATGTTTCCCTGGAGCTTAGTATGTATAGAGTATATCCCATGGTTACTTCCTTGGAGACAGTGGTGCAGCTAATACCACTACATCCTATTTCAGATCCTGGGTCTTTTTTAACATATTCTCTCATTTTCCTCTTCAGTGGTTTGATTTCTCTCTTTACGTTATAATAGTTTAAACATTAACTGCATTAAAAAGATATATATTGATTTTCTTCTATTTGATTAATAAACATTTAACCCCAAGACACTTGTGCTCTGGTAGCAGTTGAAGGGTGCTTCAAAATGGTGACAAAAGGTGTGTCACAAGATATATTCCTCCCTGATATGCCAAGACCGTATTGCCCAGGTGGAGGATACCCCTGGGCCCTAGCAAAGCAAATACGACAAGTCTGGGATACCTGTATTTTTTCCAGAATGGTTTCTCCATCTACAAATCCCTGTTTATAAACGTGGTACCTACAAAGTAACAGGTCGCTGTCTTCTCCAGATGTTGATTTCAAACACTGTGCACATGCCATGTATAGGCAGAAAATCTAGAAACAAAAGAGGTTGTTTTGCAGCCTGCTGTTATCACACTTCTGTGTCAAGACACAGCACTTAAGGCACAGTGTGTGGGTGTTGGGGACTGCAGCAAGATGAGGGTATTGCTCAGTTACTCCTGCGGAACTGAAACAGACCAAAGGCATCACATTTAGCATGCATGTACTCTGAGGGGTCAGTCCCCACTAGCTCCAGCCTCTTGTATGTGCTCAAATTCCCCTATTAGTCTAGAGAACTAATTCACTCCATAGCAAAGACTAGATTCAAAGGATAACATGTCTGAGCAGTGGGCAACCAAGATTTCAGGACCATGGCTGGAACTGGGGAGTGCTCCACCTGGATAGCACATATGTCTCAGTGACCCATGTTTGGGCACCTTGTGCATCCTTCCAGGATGCTCCTGTCTGAGATTAGGCAGCACCCAATGAAGCAAATGGAACAAGATTTGTCCCACACACACCACAGTTGTGGTCTTCCTTGCTGATCCGCTTGAGACAGGAATCTCCAGGGATCTTACCTACTGCTTTGAGGGGAATGAAATGCTGCTTCAGGAGCTCCGCAGTTTTTGTCGGCTTTGACTTACATTTTTTACATTCATTCACCTTCTTCACTTGTTTTCAGAATGGTACTATTATTTTCTTCTCTGTAGGCATTACACCCTCCAAAGTGGCAAACAACAAGAACTAATTTAATAGCTAGAATACTCATTTATTCTCTTTTCTCCCAGCTTCCTCTGAGTTCTGTCACACCTGACCACTCACCCTAACAAGGAGTCAAAAAAAATTGTGAATACTTAGAAAATACTAAGGCCCAATTATTTTAGTTGTGCTACTAAATAATAGATTGGAAAACAAGATGCCTGGGATGCATCAAAGGCCTAGTGAAGGTCTATAGAGATGCCTGCATTATTTTAGGAAGAAGTATGTGCAGCCTAAGTAATGTGTAACTACTGCATTTAAAGATCTGTGGCATGAAGAGAACATAGGATGCTTCTAGTGACAGGAGCTTGAGAGCATCCTTGGCAGAGGAATAAAGTGACTAACTACAAAGTTTATGGCATTTACTTGATGGGAGATGAGAATCAGTTGAAGAAGCACTGTAAAATGGATAAGGGACGGGATAAATATAGATAGAGAGGAGCCATAGTATTGAGGTACTGGACACTGAGGAACCTCTGTGAGCTGAGCAAGAGCCCATATTCAGTGGTGTGCTTGGAGTCTACCCTCAGCAGGGAAACTTAGGGAAAGGTCTTGTGTCGAGCTGTGCAGCTGTGGGGGGCGAAGTGCGCATCGTCCCTGCAAGAGAGGGGCTAGAAACAGGTTTGGAACTACCAATCATGGTGAGCAGCTGCTCAGGAATGCCAGCAAATTCAGTGGTGTGCTGGGGATAGAGGTGCAGGTGAAGGAGGGGGGTGGGAGAGACAGAGGGGGGCCATGGCAGAGGCAGGTTTTGGTAAGATGGCCACTACTTCAGATGTGGCTCTGCTGGGTGGCCACAGGTTGTGGCAGCAGGTCTCCAGGGCACATATTACAAACACCCACTGAGCCTGAAAAGTGTGCAGCTGGGTGTTGCTGTGTTTAAGAAGTTTTAAGTTGCTCCCTATAAAATCAGTATGTGGAAAGGCTTCCGCAGGTTTGAATCAGTCCTTCCTCGACAGCCAGGAGTGGCTCATGTTGTTCTCCAAGTCTGATAAATCCTCTCACAGACTTGTCTCAAGCACATGGAATATTGCCATCAATACCTTGGGGTATTGACCTTGGGGTGTCTGATGTCTAGTGTAGACTCACAGTATGAGAACAGAAATATATTTGAGGTCCCTCTTGTTATCTCAAAACTTCTCAGATAGGCAGTAAGGAACAAGCCATAGTCTGAGACCAGAGAGATCGCCGTTACAATCTGTGATTCTGTGGTTCTGTGATTCTGTTACGTGAGGCAGAGTCATGTTATTTAAGTGAGCATTAGCGGAGCCCAAGATCCTGTTTGTGTGATCTTAGTGATGAATTTATGGCCAGAGGTGAACATGAGAAAAGCACACAGGAGGCCAGGAAAGCCCCGCATAGCCTTTGTGGGGAGAGGCAGGAGCCGTTTTGAAGCGATAAACAGCTGAAGGCTGTGCTGGCATTAATGCAGCCGCTGAGAGAATTTCTCCTATGTTAATCTATGAATTTCATAGCCCAACACTCCATTACTTATTTATAGATTTATAGCTCTTCCCCCTCCCTCCCCCCCAAGCATCTGGCTGCTGTATGTGAAACACGCAGTTGCAATAACAAAATGTCTTCTGAAAAACTATCACTACCCCGTCATCTCCTGCTGTGTGTCAGGGTAGTAGGCGATCACAGACTTTGCATGGTACTTGTTGGCTTGACACCTGTGGGCTCAGGAGCACCTGCCGAGCACTCAGGGCTGGACTAGTGCTATCCAGGGTCTGCCCCACTCTCTGACTCAGCTTGTACCAGTGCTGGGACCCTTTGCTGTGCCAGGACACAAGACAGGACCCATGGGAAAGGACTCTTTCTTCTCACAGCAGTAACAGAGGTCTTCATTGCATCTCAGAGGGATGTAGTTGACTTTGGTCGTTCCTGCTGTTCATGTCAGAAATATAAATAGATCAGTTAATATATTTTGGGTCTGCTGCATCATCTTCTGCTGTGTGCAGTTTTTTGTTATGCATTGGAGCAAGAATCCTACATGTGGCACTGCTCTCAGGGACTGTGTTTCTGTCTGACTCTAGGCTGGAGCGGTATTGCTGCATGTGTTGTGTAGGGGTGTCTTTTAAGTGATTTTGTGCATGTATTTTTATAGTTTTTAATTTTCACTGGGAGTTCCATTTGAGCCGTTTGCTTCACTGACTGCAGGAACCTCTTTGGAGCCCTGTGAGGTGGAAGGCAGCTTTGGGACTGCCTTGGAGGCAGTGGAGGATATATGGCTACTGGCATCTCCAGATGTAGTCCTAAGACTTCACAGAAATAGGGAAGCAAAGCATTGCTACTGCTGTGAGACATTCAAGGAGAAAAGCCATCTTTTGAAGATAAAGGTGTTACATATGCCGTACGAGCGTAGGAGAGCAACTGGTACCTTTAATAACAGCCAGAAGCAAACAGGTAGAGAGTACAGCACGTGCTTATGTGTACCACAGTAGGTCGTGCACATTATGTTATCTGTCAGACAAGATTTCCCTATATGTCACAAAGATAGCCCAAAGAAAAGTGTTTTTCAGCAGTCAAGATCTGAAGCTAAAAAATGCAAAGAAGAAAAACCTCACAGTCACCAGCAGAAGTCAACATTTGCTACCTATTATCACATTGTGCTTTCCAATGTGTCTCTATTATTTCCACTCTGGGTACTCTGCTGAAGCGCAGAGATCTTGGTAATGGCAGCTACTTGCACTGCAGTGTTGGTGGAGGGTTCAAGGGCCTGACATCCAGCTGATACCTGGTTCCTCAGAGTGAGTGCAGAGGCTTTAAGAGCAGCTGCCTCATATTATTATATTTTGCCTTGCAAGTGCTTTGGTAGGGAAGTATTATCATGAAAAGCTTTTTGTCATTTTAGCACTTCTGCTTCATCTGTTTTTGTGTTCTCATTGAATATATTTGTGGACTCTAGCTGTTACTGTGGGCATCTTTGTGTTTTTCTCAAGCTGAAGGATATCACTTAGGTCTGTAGATAAATACTTTTTTCTTTCACTCCAATATATTTTTAATGATTAGTTTTAAAAGATATCACATTTGTCTTAAAGATTATTACAGAAGTGATCTCATGCTGTTGAGAAAAATGCTATGTAATATTATTCTGTGGTTGTGTCAGTACTTAACAGTATTTCACAAAGATTCTCTTCTATTTAAGTGAATTTTGTTTTCTGTTGCCCATTAATTTCCCAAGACTTTTTATGTAATTGTTTCATTTTACAGATTAATTAAATGATTGCTTAAAAAAATATATTAAAAAATACTGTTTCTAGTCCAGGCAGGTTTGCAAGTGTTAGTAGGAAGTTCAATGGCAAGAGCTGAAACAAACCTAAAATCCTTGATGAACAGCTTTAATCCTACTCTAAAAAGAACTACACAGATAGATAGCTCTTTGCACCTATCAAAACCTCCACTGTAGTCATCATTTTATTTATTTTACCACATTATTCAAGTTGTTTAAATTCAAGTCTTCTTCAAAGGACAGCTATGTCTTATCATGCCATGGACTGAGTAGGTGAGATAAGCCCATTTTCTTCTAAGGAGCTGTTTCAGTAGGAGAAATAATCAGTGGAGGAAGAGAATAGTTTCCTAAGTTTCAGTGCTTTTGTTACATTGCTGTCATCTTTCAAATTCAAGAGTTACACCTAGAAGAATCCCATTTTGTGAGTTTGATTTTACTGACCTTTTAATGTGTGTCATATTTGTTGGATGAAAATAGATTAATTTATTCTTTTTTTCTCAGTTTTCTTCATTGAATACCTATGAATGCCATTGCTTTTTCCTGGCAGTTTTTGAGACACCACTTTAATATCAGTATTCCCTGCTTAAAATACCGTTTCCAAGTTTCTGTTGATTGAGTGTGCTGAAAAGGGAGAGAAATTCTCTGCATGTTTGACTACCACTTGTGAATTTGTAACACAGAAAGTTACAAGGCTCAGATTTTCCCATCAACAGAAATAAAATATATCTTTAAACAAACAAACAAAAAAAGATTTAGTGTAGCTGAGCAGACTCTGGCAACAGTGAAACCATTTAATAATATAGAAAATACTGAATGCAGACATACCCACTGAGAACTAATATTTCTGCAAATAGACATAAATATTTGTTCAGTTTGTTTTAGGAGTCACTGTTTCCAAGTCTTTTTTTCTTAACCTGTAGAGAAATCTGGAAAAAAAAAGTCCAGTTGAAATACCAACTGAGGAAATTTGCTATTATCTTTTGGGGTTAGTAGTTAAATTCTTGTTGATTTTTTATCTAGTGAACCTTTTAGGCCCTTCTGTGGCTCATATACTCAAGTTTATCTTTTCTAATATTCATTGTTTACCAGACAGAGAAAAAACCTTGACAATGTTTGATATTGAAGTCTAAAACTATACTAAGATTACATTTATATTCAGAAGTGTGTAATTTGTCTAAGACAGAAGCCAGCTTTCTAGGTGTCAGAAAAGTTTTAGCTCACAAAACCACAATAGCAAAAGAGTGGCATGGGGCAACTGATGGAAATGAGCTATAGGTACCTTTGAACACAGAAGCAATGTGTATTCAGCTGAGTACAGCAGATAATGTGCATGTCTCTGCTTAGTTATATATTTTTTCATTTCAGGCTCGAGGTAACATGAATTATTTTTTACCTTATTACCTAATTTCACTCAATTAATTACAAGCCAGATCACATTTCTGATTTTCAACATAAGGCTTATTTCAATCTTGATAATGTTGTACAAAAAATACAACTTCTTTAAAGTGTTGTCTTTATTGTGTTTTTCTGTCAACATTTTCTGAAATTTGTAGATGTCATTATGAAGACAAATTAATGTCAATTTCATATCCTCAGGCTTAACTTTGTATTGCTAATAAAGCCGCTTTGTGGTATTCAGTCACAAGTTACTTTATCTGATATGACACCTGCCACCTTGTTTCTGTCAATGTTGACTTTAGAGTTTATTACAGTAGTCCTCAACTTCCTTCCTCTTCATTTTGTAAGTAGCTTTGCAACTAGATAACTTCAAGAATTCAGCAGAGGCAAAATGTAAGTTTTCACGATTTTTGCTACCTGTTATACTCTGCTTATGAGGTGTTAACCATATGTATGTTTCTGAACAGTTGGATACAATTAGCAACGATGAGAAGTTTGCTTAGAAGATACTTCATATTCTGCTTAAAATTGTGGACAGCTTTACAAAGATGCCTAAGGACTGCTGAAGTCTTTTGCTCCTCAAACTATCCAGAATTAGCTAATTACACAGTAAAGCCAGGACCAAGTGCTTAGGTTTAACCACCAAAGTGGCTGAGCAGACTAAGTCTTCCTCAACCTTTTTCTGTTTACAGTTCCTTTAACTTGCCAGTGTAAGATGAAGCCCTTCTACAGTGAATTTCAACCCGTGGACTATGGGATTGTTTTTCTCCGTTACCTTTCAAAGGCCTGTCAAGAACCATATCATACCCATCTCTGGGTTTGCAGTTTGCAGGCTGAAAATCAAATCTCTGCAAACACTGAGGAGAGTTGATGACTATAGTGAGTTTTGAATGGCAGATGATATACCTTGGGTGGCGAGGTTTCTGAAACAGACATCTTGATTAGGTATGTAAAGGTGGATGGAATGGGTTTGGGATAAAATACAGAGGAAGAAAGTTGAAGGAAAAGTTCATAAACTTTTGATTCCATAATACTGGAAATAGTTTCTCCTTAATATTTCCCTTGAAAAAGGAGA
>WEIS01013613.1:0-31611 GCA_013389965.1 Todus mexicanus | reverse complement strand
TCCAGAAGTAAGTTTTATGGAAGGTGCTAGAGGTGGGGGTTGTTTTGGTGGCTTTGCTGCTTAACTCACTGAAGTTTAGTGAGAGTTATTTTCAAATCAAGACTGTCCTGGGTTAAGCAAGATGTGAAACAGGTTCATAAAACTTTCTCTGTGCTTCATAAAAGCATAAAGCACCTTCATATATTGCCTTGCAGATCCTGAATTTTGCGAACCAGATACTTTAACCTCAGTGTTTGGGATAGAGTTCACTGGCCATCCGATGAGATTGGGGAGATCTTGTCAACTGCAGTAATTTGTCCAATCTAAATAGGCAGAGGCTGCACTAAAAGCGATTTTTTTTTTTGTGTATGTGAAAGAATGTGTGTCCAAGGGTTATGTACAAAATATTCAGCAAGCTTAACTTTCAGTACTTTGGGGCAAGTTAATAGCAGTCATCACTACAGTGAACATGGAAAATTCCATAATGGCAACATGCTCTGTGCCAAAGAAAACTTGATGGTGCTGTAGATGACATAATCAATAGAAAAAGAAATATGAACAGATCAATAATTTCAGATGGCTCTTCTGATTCGGAGAGAGGCGCAGCATTGATTTGTAGAATAAGAGTATGGATGCAGCAGTTAAAATACACAGTATGTACATGCATTAGATAGTAAAATAATGTGAAGTGCCCTCAGCCTGAATCAAAGGCAGATAGTAAATCATCAAACAGTAGCACGTGTCCCCAGTGAAGCAGGAGGCTCTGAAGCATGCAAATGAACACTGGAGCCATACAGCATGAACTGTCTATGAGAGAGAAAATAAAACCCAACGATGATGTTCATCAGTCAGGAAGATGAACAGTCCTTGCTCCACATCGCGTAGTCGTCCTGCATGGTGCCACAGGAGAATTTGGGACGTTTGAGGATCACAGCAAAGGAAGAAGCAGCATCTGATTTGATTCGCTACTGTGGATAATTCAAAAGCATTAGCAAGCAAAATCAGACAACTGTTTGGAGAACCACTTCAATATATAAAATCGGGAAAATTCAGCTTTCTCCCCAGATATATCCTGCTTCTTGCTGGTGTAGACGTACAAAGAGAAGAGCTGATTGTAACTGGGACTTGTTGATGCGCCAGAAGTTAGTTTTTGTTCCTAAACTTGATTTTGGTTTATAACCTGATTGGTGCACCCTTTCCTAGCTTCAGTTCCCTAAATGTGTACCAGTGTTTTTTAGGACAGATTTTGCAGGTGATTCCACTGTTAGCAGTGTATAAAGTAGGCAAATCCAACAAGGTTGCAGAAATAAGTAAGATCCAAATGACATACTTGTAGTGAACACCTGCAAACCCCTATATCTGGGTGAGAAAGATGTTGATATTGACCAAATGCTAGTCTTAGAAGAAATGTATTATTAAAATAACCCCTCCCTCTGTTCTATGGTCCTTCGATGCCCCTTCCATGCATCCTTGCACCAGTGTGACTTTAAACGTTGCCATGATTCTAGAGAAATAGTGTTACCACGCTGTACATCATACCACTTGAGGTTTGCGTGCAGATTAAGCTAAACTAGATGGCATGTGATGTGGGTTAACGTGTAGAAAGGTTAGTTATGAATTGATCTTATAAATATTCTGAACACGTGATTGACACTGGGTATTCAGGACTCACGTGATGCAACATGCCACAGAATTGCTTAGAGCTGAGTATTGATCGGCAGGTTTTCTGGCAGTTTTCATTTCAGGTAGGTAGTGGCAATTATTGGGAACCATACCTGTAGTTGTGATGGCTAATACTAGTTTGTTTCTTTTGTTGGTGGTTTTGAAATTGGTCTTTGTTGTCTTGGATGCCCATCTGTGTTCTGAGCTGAGTGTGTTCTTTGCTTGCTTTTGGGAAAATTTGTAATAATGAGAATCAAAAGCTGTTGAATGCCTTTGCTGCAGTGGTGAAGGGAATGGCTCCCTTCAAACGGCTGGTTTCAGGGGTTGTTCATCTTCAGAAGATGCAAGGTGAGTCAAGAGAGTGTCTGCAAGTGTGTGCACTACAGTGTGTGTTTTCTCTCTCTGTATTGGAGGGGAAGAAAACCCCTCCAAATGCCAGAATCGTATGAACATCAAGTCTTTCATGTCCAATTCCTGTCCAACAATGTAAGGGTGGCCAATATTTATGTTTAGAAGCTGTTGCTAAGCACTGTCATTATGGATATAACTTAATATAATTTAACAAGATAATCCTCACACTGAACTGCTGAGTGGGCTCCTCTATGCAGACAGACGAGGCTTCAGAACCCTTGGAAGAGGTAGTAAATAGATGTTGCTGCAGTCTTTGCAAAGCAGATACCTGTGTGAAGTCCCTGTGAGACTTACCTGAACAAACTCTACCTGAGGATTTGGAACCCTCTATGCTTGTGTTGATATGACTGGGAAAGCTAAAACCAAAATAATCCTTCCAAAACAACTTAAGCGGTTTTAGTTTTTCAGTCTTGCTTTGCATCTAAATGATACGTTGCCAAAGATAATGTTGCAGAGAGATGTTGAAGTATTATAAAAATTATTGAATTAAAAAGCGACTAAAATCCAGCCGAAGCCATTCTATAAATATCTTATTATGAAAGGCTCAGAGATGTTTCTCTTAGCAAATTTAAAATAATCATTAGAATCCTTCAGCAGATTGCTGTTAATTGGATTGAGAATTAAACAGCTTTGTGTGAGTGCAAAGTTAATTAATAGCTCATTACTTTTTAATAAGGCAGATTCATTTGGAAATAAAAGAGATGCCACAGAGTTTACCGCAGATTTGATATGAGATTGGGAGTATCAGTCATTCTTTTGGTGGGAAAAAAGATTTATAATTAAGTTCTCAAGGTTGACTGGTGATGGGGGAAATGGAGACTAATAGAATTGATTTTCCAAATCCTCGGAGGCCTCAACCCCCTGCGAGCCCTCACTGTGCCCTGTGCTACTGTGGAGCAGCAGCGTCATCTCCTCACCCTGCTCTTGCTACACAAGTGTTGTGTAGTTCAGTTAAACATTTTTTTGGAAAATAATGTGTGGTTTTTCAAAAGTGCCTCCTACATATCAAAATGTTTGTGGCTTTTTTTTTCCTTTCCTTGGTAAGGATTTACCCTTCCCACAGGACTACCTCACTCTTTATTGCATCCTCCCTCCTTGTCTCCTCTATCCCCTACCTGCTTCCATCTGCAGATGGGCTCTTGCTTCTGTGACTTTTCCGAGTCCATTAAGTTGTCCATATATCTCTCTTGCCTCAGATGTGCAGCTTTAGCTTTGTACTAGCAAACTGGGGAAAAAGGATTTGCACTTCAATCTTTGTTGTCTCCAGCTGCTTTTATTTATTCTCTGTAAGCTGTATGGAGGAAATATTTTGGGCCAGTGATCCTGGAGGCTTGGAAAGCAGCCAGGCTGGCCCCGGATCCTGAATTTTGGGGATTGAGAGGATGTCTTCACTGTTCAGTAGATGTGGAAATGATGGAGAGGTCAGTTCTTGTCCTGTGCTCAGTGTTCTTGCAGCAGGCTGGTTGAATAGGATGTTAAATTATTCCAAGTGAAACACCTTGAGGAAGTCTCAACTATCTCTGTCAACACTTGCCCTTAGTGGTATTCGATCAGTTTTTATGGAAGAGAGCATTTTAATCTGTTAAGACCTGTTATCTTGATCAATGTTGGTTTATGGATAATTGTGTTTGTTTTCTATAGTTCTTGATCAATTGAGTTCTCTATCAGCTATTCAATTATTTCACCTAGGATTGATGCCCAATTGACAGCTCTATGGTTGTCCAGGTTATTTAATTGGCCATTTTAAAATATATCAATAAACCCCCAGAGTCCACTGCTCATCTCTTGTCAGCTGTCATACCTTTTGCTTCTTGCTCAGTAAATAAAAGTAATTCAGCACCACCCTCACCACACACACCAGGCATATTTCTGAACTTCATGTGTTCTAGAGCTAAATTTCTTTTCCATTTCTCTTTTTGCAGGGGAGACAATACATGATAGGTATCTTCTTGTGCAAGGGAAGAATTTTAAGTGTCACTTTTCTATATGCATGGATCCAGAAATCTGTTTTCTTTCATATTCCTATTTGCTGTCTGCAGCCAAGGAAGAAAATAAAATGGTATCCAATAATGTTGAAATACGATTAACACTTTGTACCATTTATTAAACCTGCTTATCTTTAGAAAATCTTTTTCCCCTCCCAAGTGAAGTCAGGACTGGATCACTATCTGCTTTTCTCCCTTACACCGCTTTTCTCTCTTCTAAAATACAGATGTAGAACTTGGTCAACTGAAACATCTACTATGGTGGCTATAAAGAAATCTTTATTGTTCCTTGGTGTCTTTGAGGGGAAGGAAATCGCAATGTTACCTTACCGTGTCCAACTCTCCCGACTCATGCTGGGCAGGATCTGGCCATGCAGCAAGACCAGCCAGTTGGTGAACAAGTTGCTTTTAAAAGCAAGAACTGGAAATGAATAGACTACAAGCTCATTAATTTTATGGTGTCTTGAAGGATGACTTTTGCAAAGAGGTAGGAGAGTCAACCTGGATTAAAAAAAAAGAGATGGTACTAAGTCTGAAAGCTGTGGGGGGGGCCTCACCCAGTATCTTTTGGGAGCATCGTAACTCCAGATAAAAGCTTAGCATTAGCAGTAGCTATTTTTAGAGTAAGAACAAGGAAAGTAATTTAAATATTAAGAAGCAGTTTTGTTCTTGAATCAAATAAAGCTTCACTAGAATCCCCCTGTGAACTGATGTGTCACTTAAGGAGTTCTACAAACCGATAAATACCTGAACGTGCGGTTTTTTGACTGTTTCCGTCAGTTCTAATCCTCAGGACGTGCCATGCCATGGGATCTACCTTGCAGATGGACCCATCTGTGCACTGACCTTGGAGGTCTCCAGTGATCATTGGTTTGTCACTTGAAATCTCTGCATAAAAATGTTCAGAGAACACTGTGACACTATCCCACCTCTCAGTTTATCTATTACTTATATTTTGAGAAGTGTATCGAAATTACTGGGTTGGAAATGTAGTTCAGGATTTCGAGTATTACCTGGAGAGAGGGGTGGGGGAAATACCCCAAACCCCTCTAGGCTCATATCGAAATAATTAGGTCAGAACAAATGCCTGAACCACACAGCTGGTTATTCAGCTGTTTCAAGGCTATGTGGGCTTATTTCCAGGACAAAGCACCCTGTTTGTGAGAGGTTTCTAAACTGATTTGGAGCACACAGGTGAAGTGACGGCCTTAGTATTGGTGATCCTGACCAAAATTTTGTGTTATTAAATGCTTTGAATGGAGGATTTCTGTGATTGAGTCTCTGGTGGTGTAGGCAGCTAATTAAGTTGACTTACATGGCAGCAGGATTGAGGTTTTTGCCTTTATATTGGGATTTCACCAGTGTGTGCTCAGTCTTGGTTTGCTCAGCAGGGTAAATAGCATAATACCATGTGCCTTTTCCATTTAGCACTCAGCAGCACTTTACATCCAGAAGAATTAAGTCCTGATACAATAATCCACCGATCTGTAACTACCATCTAATGCCGTCCCATTTTTTTACCCATTAACATGTTTTGCTCCAGTGGTAGGGAGAGCTGACAGATCAAAGATCTAGGATGAACCTTAAGTGTGATTGTCTGATTAGTGCAGGAAGGAGCTGAGGGGTTGAATTTGGGATTAAAAAAGTCAATGTGGCCCTCATTAGTGCTGCGGGCAATGGCAGCACAGGCGCTGTGGTTAATGCAGCTCTTACCACTTAAAGATACTCCCTGGCCATCAGTATCATTTATTTGCTCTGAGGCATCAAACACAAGCTTCCTCTGAGCATCTATTTATTTGTTTGTTTATTTTGTGGCTCGTGATGAATGTTAGGGTAACAAGAAACTGGGCTCATCGTTGCGCTTCTCGACTTCTTCATTGCAACTCCTACTAATTATAGTAGGAACTTAATCCATATAAGCTTTCTGAAGAACTTGAGTTGTAAGTGTTGTAAATGAAAATACTGATCATCCTACAAGCAAATGAATGGAAATTGAAATTTCTGATGTTTCTGACAAGATATGGAAGAAGACAGCCGAGAGTTGATTTTTTTTTAAGCTGCTCTTTTTTTTTTTCCTAACACTTTCAACACATATACAAAGCCTGAGTTGTGCATCTAAAATGCATTTTGCATTGNGCCCTCATTAGTGCTGCGGGCAATGGCAGCACAGGCGCTGTGGTTAATGCAGCTCTTACCACTTAAAGATACTCCCTGGCCATCAGTATCATTTATTTGCTCTGAGGCATCAAACACAAGCTTCCTCTGAGCATCTATTTATTTGTTTGTTTATTTTGTGGCTCGTGATGAATGTTAGGGTAACAAGAAACTGGGCTCATCGTTGCGCTTCTCGACNCACATGTACAAAGCCTGAGTTGTGCGTCTAAAATGCATTTTGCATTGGTGTGCAGAGAGCAACACTGCTTTTATTTACTTTGTTTTTGGAAAATGAAATTCTCTTGAAATGTCTTTCAAGAGGAATCACTAACAAATTTGTAATATGTGCGTCTGCCCAAAGCAAGTGTCTCTTAAGGTGATGAATAGCTGGAAAGATGAAATTTGCACCTTCTGCAGACTGTTTTCCACCACGTACCTCCAGACGTGTATAAATCTTCCAATATTTTCCCCTCCAGTGTTGCTGTGAGATGTTTCAGTATTTTATCTGTCATTTTCATTATGTTTCAGGAATGTTTGAGAGCAATTATCTTCCATCAGTGAAGGCTGCCAAAAGATGGACTTGGTCACTGGTTTTCTTGTAGGTCAACCTTGTCTGCTCTGTATTTCTCATCTTTTTCAAAAAATGCCAACTTTTATTATTTGCAAGGCAATTTAATCTTAATTAAGGAAAAGGAGTTTTCCTAGATCCGCAGGTCACAAACTTCTGCTTATATTGTATGTGGTCAGTCCTACCAGTTGCAAGACCCAGTTATCTCTAGGAAGAGGCAGATGACATTGGATGCCAGTTTGACTTGTCCATGGTTTTGGTGAGTTTTGTATCATGGTGCTCACTATATATTTAATTTCCTATAACTGTTTTTTCTTTTTCAGCTTAAAGAGGGTCAAGAATAATAATTAGTGATAAGTAGTAATAATAATGATTGAAGCTAGAACTTGATATGGATTAGAAAATAGGAGTTCATAAATATCTCTTCGGTGATACAGAAGCCTCGCAGTCAAAGGGAAGGCAAACCTGTGGATATAAACTGTTGTCTTCCCATTAGAGCTGAGCAAGCGGCCACAAATACCATGCGGTTGGTATCCACCTGACAGCCACTTACAAATCCTGACCTGATTCCAGGATTGAGACGCAGGGTGATGTGCAGGACAAGGCTGAGGAATTGGTGTAGAGTCAGGAAGTTAAATAAATACTAAAGATTCCTATCAAACCTCCTTTCCAAAAGGGGCAAATAAGATGAATTCTGCTTTCAAAGAGAATGATGGCACTGGCGAGGAGATGTTTTGCCTCCAGGAAATACATTTGAATAGGTGCTAGCTTAAACAACTGAATAATTTATTTTGAGAATAAGGCATAATTTTGTATATTCCAAGTGTGTAATTGTGGATCTGTTCTTATTTACCTGAACAGTCACAAGTTGGGTTTGTTACAGAATTAAAGGAAGCCCTAGGTTTTGTTCTGTGCCAGGTAATGCAGTCTCAACAGGCTTAATTTATTATTTCCCCTGTGTATTTATTAGCTAAGCTTGTTTTCACACATGGGCATTTAAAGACGAAATCACAGCACAGGTACCTACATGCAGTATGAACTCCAGTGCCCAGTTTAAGCATTTGACCTAGTGTGACCTTCCTGGCCCGATTATTGCTCTCCAGCTACATCACCCTGAAATTCTTCATGGGGCTGTGCAATAGCAAGAGCTTTGGTTGCTTGGCTGCCCTGGGCATCTGCTTTTGGAGGAGAAAGGCACTGTATGTTGCTGTTAAGATTCTAACAGGAGCCTTAAGAATGCTGCTTCTTCTGGTGTGGAGGAACTTCTGTGTCAAACACTCGTGCTCATGTGAAATCTTGGCAAGTGTGTTTTCTAAAGATGTACTTTCAAAGAGAGTAATGGTTTCTTGAATCTTTTGTTGGTGTATCTGGGAGGAGCAGAACGCCAGTCCCTTGAAAGCTGTACCCAAAGCCAAAGAGGAACAGAATCCAGACAAGTCAGATTTAAAACCCCTGTTTCCAGAGATCAGTTGTCCCGTGCCCCGGGATTTGGGGGGATGCTTGTGGTTGGTGGGTGATGCTTTGGGTCAGTGCTTGTGGTTGGCTTTTGTAGGACAGAGGACATTACTGCCACAGGTGTGTCTGGTCTCCAGCAGACCAGAGAGAGATTATGAGGGAGATTTCTAGGTGGCAATGACCATTCGTTGCGTGCTTGCAGAGCTGCCCTTCTGCTGTGTGGCGGCTGCTGGGCTGAGCGCAGCTTCGTACTCGGCTCCTGGAACGTGAGCTGTGCAGCGGCAGCAGCTGCCGTACAGGGATGCTTCAGACGGAGCAGCTGTTGTTGCTTTTTTATTTTGCTGGGCAGGGCAGATAATTGGTGATTCACGGAGTAGAAACGTTGCTCTGAAATTTTAAAGCAGAAATAACAGGAGTTGAGGGGTTCATTGAATTTTGCACCCTTATTGAGTAGGGATGGTTTACAAGAAATGAGCATCACTAAGTTTCTTTCATTAAAAAAAAACAGAGGTGCATTCAAAACACACGGGGACAACAAACATGAGCGAGGTTGCCCAAGCTGTAAAAGATTACCGGGCCTTTCCTGAGCGCTTTGTCCAAAGCGTGTGCTGTCTGATTTAACGAGTCCTTCTGCCTTTCAGTCTCGTAATCCTCTGCTTCTGTGTGGTGACTTTTTTTTTTAAGACGCATTTAGGCGTTCAAAGCCGAGAATGAAACAGATGCTGATTTATCCCATCTGGAAGGGGAGCTGCCTCCCTCCTCCTCCTCGCTCCCTGAGCTCCCTGCAGTGCTGTCTCTGCCTGGCTGAGCATGTCCATTTATAGCTATTTAGCACCGCTGACAAGATAGCTAACCTGTGTTTGATGGGTTTTTTGGCACTCCCTGCTCCACAGCATCTTCTTTCTTTGCTGTTGAAGCCTTTGACGGTTTAAGGATTCGGTCTACCTTTTCTTTCCACATGGAGCAACTTTTATCACAAGTCAGAGCAGGCACAGCTGATGCTCCCTGTGTCCTTGCAAATGGGAACCGTGGTGCCAAATGCCACAGCGGAGGCAGCTGATGCAAGGCGTTGGATGGCTGTGGTGGGTCATGTTATCTTACAGAAAAGCTCCTCTGTAATAGCAGGATTGATGAACTCATAATTTTTAAACACTGTCTTGGACATGTTGCTGCTCTGAATCCTCTTGTGTCAGTTTTGTGGTTACTATAGGGAGAGGAGGAGAATTCTTTGCTATGGCTCTTACACTAGCTCTGCTCTTGCTCTGCAATCCCCCCCAGATGCCTTGTGCTCTGTCCCTGAGATCACCAAGAAAAGGAGCTGCTGGGTCCTCTCTAGTGTGTGAAGTGGAGGAGATGAGACCTGTGAGCTGAGTAGGATCTCCAGGAGGGATACTCTGCTGTTTTTGGGAGAGTGGGTCAGGATAGAGGGACTGGGTTGCTGGTTTCTGCTGCTTGGGGTGAAGACCACCCTTCTCTCCATCTTAACCTTTAATTATTCTTATGAACAACCCAAAAGCTCTGAGAGGAAACACCACATCACCATTTGCTGTGGATAATTCAGGAAGGATACTCTTGCTGAATGGGCTTGTAATGTTCCTTTGCAAATGCCATTTACTGGTTTTGCTTGCTCTTGGTAAAAGAACCATGAAAAGGTTTCACAGAGAAAACTGCCTGGTGTGTATTGGGGGTGGGGCTTAAATTAATGATCCCGAATTTAAGGATGCTACTTATCTTTCTGCTTCTATTGCAGTCTTCAAATAAATGAAATTCATGAGGTTTATTGGCTCGTAGTTATAAAACATCAATAACGTTCCCCTTGGCAGGCTTTTGTACGTGTGTCTGTGTGTGTGTGTAGTGAATAGAGGGAAATGTAATCTCCAAGTTATCAAACTGTTTTACAGTGTTCTGCTGAACTGCAGAAACCCTTGGGAATATTTATGCCTCTCCTGGGTCTTATTACCACAAAAATTATATGTGTATTTTATGGCATAGGAAATATATTGTATTTCTTTCTGATAATAAACAAAACAGAAATACGAGCTCCCAACGGAAAAAAAAGAAGAGTTGTAGTGGGTACTTTTGGGCTTCTTTCAGTTGTTAACCTTTGATTTTTATTTTCCCCCTTGATTCTTGACACTGCCACCCTGAGACAGTTCTTGGGTTCATTTATTTTCTTCCCCTTCGGTTACATTTTGTGAGCTGGATGCTTCTGCTCATCACAGCCTCTCATCCCTCATCAGCGCTGCTCCCCAGGCTGTACAAGGACGAGCAGCTGCTTGGGGCTCTCCAAGGAAACTCATGGGTGAAGGGATAGACAGGCAGGGCTGAATGCAGGCTTTAATTTTTTCCCGTGGTACAGCACCATGAGAAGGGTCTGCAGATCAGAGACTTCACTGGGAAGTGAATAGCTTATTGCCTTGCAAGATGAAGCACTTGGGCTCTGTGGTTTTGCTCTGGGCTCTTCATCGGGTTGTGCGTATCCTGCTTCTGCATATGAAAGGATAGTTTAGTGATGCGAGGCTGAGTTTTTGGACTCTTGCCTTTTCTTCAGACTTTTTGCCTGCTCTTGGATGACCGAGGTCTCTTGGAGCAGTCAGAAATGCCTGCCAAGACCCTCTTTGTTTACCTTGACAAATCTGAGCTGCACATCTTGTGGCTTATTTACAGGTGAACTACCAGAATAAATGTTCTTTCATGTCCAAGGATTTAGGGAAATTACTAAGAAGACGTGATGTGCCCAGAGGCCGTGGTCATTGGGGATTAGCTAATTAACATAGATGTAACTTTCTGTTGGTAAGTGGCTGTATCCCAGAATAATACTTGTGTTCCCTGGCCCAGACAGTGTCCAGTCAGAGAGGTGACTCTGAGAGCTAGAGCTTGGGAGCTTCACTGATGCCCCTGTTTTTCAATTTTACCTATGTGAGAGTTAAATCAGGTGCAAGGAGTAAAGGGTGGTGTGGAGTAAACCTGCTCAAGTGGTTCTTCTTAATCCACTATAGGTCGTCTTATGTTTGTGCCCATAAAAAGCACTTGAATTGCTCCAAAAGTGACAAATGCACAAACACGTGAAAGGAGCCTTTCAAAGTAGTATTCTTCTTTTTCATTGTATTTGAGGTAAAATCTGCCTTTTATGAAACTTAGAGAATTTTTGTTAATTTAAGACCATAATTATCACTTGCTTTCAAGACGATTGCACTCAGTGGAAGGTTAGGAGGGAGAGGAAACATCTACTAAACCGTTACTGTCTGGGGGATGGAGCTGGGGGAGTAGGAAGTAATCAACTTTTTAAGTGCATGAGCGTGGTCTCTTGTGGTTTGCTTGTATATGTAACGTCTGACTTATAAAAGCAAAAATAAGAGCACCCTGTCCTGTCTTTAAAAATAGGAAGCTGCTAGATACCAGATCAGGGAATATGGTGTATTCATCTGCTCAATGTGTTGATGAGCAAGTCCTGCTACTGCACCGAAGACTATATTCACTGCATTGTTGATGGCTTTTTAATTGACTCTTTTTAATTGTTGTTTTTTTGTGGATGCTGAAATGAAAAGGGAAAAAAAAACAAAAACAGGCCAGACAAACAAAAACTGGACCATTCCTTACCAGGACACAAGAACAGCTGAAGGAATTACTTTTTAGCCTGGCCTGTGGACCTGAGGTCCACCTGTAACACACATGGGACACATGTTCCATTCATCCCTGGAGGGGTTTCAAAGCTGTGGAGATGTGGTGCTGAGGGACGTAGTTTAGTGGCGACCTCGCGATGCTGGGTTAATGGTTTACTTGATCTTGAAGATCTCTTCCAACCCCAACGATTCTATGATTCTGATTGTGTTTGCTGTAGTGATGCTAGTGAGGAGAGTGGCCCCTATAGGATGAGGCAAGCTGACTTTAGACAGAGCTTCTACTAAGAAGTTTACTTACTTTCTGCCACAATATTATGCTCTCACCAGGATGTAGAGGACTGTTTTGGCAGTAGGGGCTGCTCCTTTCTTTTCCTAGCTCAGTTTCTCTATAAATAGTGTTCAAAGTCCTTTCTTCCCAAGAGACCCTAATTATTTCTAGCAATTGCTCAGTATTTTCTGTACTACTTTTACTATGGAAGAGCAGCTACCCAGAGAGGGAAATACAGTTCCTCTGTCTGTGTAGAGCTACTCGGCACTTGTGCTCATTCCCACTGGTTTCAGGCTCGCAAGGCAGCTCCGGATTGTTACTCCTGATGTTGAAAGGCGCTGTGCTGGCAATCCTAATGAGGGGTGCCCTGAACCACAGCGAAGAACAGGGCAGCTAACTAGGACAAATAAACGTGCCAGTGACAGTATAATTGAAACTGCAGGGGAGTGGAGCAGGACCGATTTGCAAATGTCAATGAGAAATTCAGCAAGGGCGGTGAGGAAAAACTATTACTCTTAAAATTTACAGTAGGAGTTTTCTCAGCGGCCACAGACAGTCAGGACCTCTGCTGATTCTTTCATCCATTTTTAATTAGCTGTTCTCTTCTGATTGAGGCGAGCCTCTTGCTAACTCTTCTAACAACAGTTTTCATCTGTCCCAGCTACTGCACTGGCTGAGCTGCCTCTTTGGTGTCCCTAGCTGGCTCTGTGGAGGCTCTTGAGTAGAAGCCTATCTTGTGTAGTCCGAGGCGCTGCGGGGCCCATGCATAGCTGTCAGTGTGGGTGAGGTGGAGGCAAGTTCTGGAACTCGGTGCTAATTAAGTTCCCGGACACGAGCTGCTTCACAAACTCCACTTAGAGGATTTGTCTAATTGACTGAGGAAATAGTTTGAAGTGGAAGAACATTTCTTTCCATTAATGTTCAAATGAACTGCAAATTACAGAACTTTGAAGCCTCCATATTTCCTTAAGATAAAAGCCTTTTAAAAATGGGAATTGAACTTTGTTTTAAATCAGAAACAGATGCATTTATATGTGGCGGGGGAGTGGTTTAAAGCAATTTTCTGCATGAATAAATTGAAAGCTGCCGATGACTAGTGAAGATGGGCTGTAGCATTTCTTGGTCTTAGACTGGGGAATATATATAATTTTTTCTTTATATAGAATGGGAACTATGAGAGAGAAGAAATTCCCCAGGCTTCGCAAATGCCTCTGCATCTGAGCCAGCTCTAGTGCAGAGTTGTTCCCTTTTTGCAATTGTGGGTGTTAACTGTATCTAAGATCTACCTTACAGTCATGTAACACTTTAATTCTACTACTATATTATGTGTTCCTTATGGGGTGAAATATTGGGGTATAATATACCCTGTATTATGGGTTAGTCATTATTAGGCAAGAAAATAAATATTTCACTTAATGGGTTGTCTTGTTAAATTGTGCAACGTATTATCCTGCGTATTTATGAGCAACGGACCTTGTACCAACACTTCTGTTGTATTGGCTGTAACAAAGGAGAAAGGGCTTTAGATCAAAGGAGCTTTGGCAATATATACATTCTTACAGTAAGAGCAAGTGGAGTCGGTCCATTAAGGTGGTAACTTTGTTTTATAGAAGTATCATTTAAGCTGATGTTAACCTGTACATTCGACTTCCAAAAATAGTCTTTGGTCACGCAATTTTGTCTGTTCTAGCACGGGTGGAAGCTAAAATAGTTTTAGTACTAAGAAACTTGTCAGATGTTTTTTCTCTAAATCTTGTCTGTAGAGGGTTTTCTTAGCTCCTGGGGACTGGATTTTACCAGTGTTGATTACAGCAGTTGAGCAGTAGGGCCTTTAAACAGAAAACCTGAGCAAATATGTTTTTGTGGCAGAGACAATGCTGGAGATCACCTTATGGATAAACAGAGTATTTCTTTTTAAGAGCATCTGTGATGATTAACTCATCTGGTGAAACAGGGTGAGGAATGTGTGGCTGGATCTCTTGCCTCCTCTGATCAACCGGGAGATGAAGGGGTGATGATGCTTCAGTGTTAAGGGTTTGGCTTGAGAGATCCAAAGTAGGTAGGAGCTGTAGGTCATGGACTGATGCGAGAGGAGGTGGAACTCGCTAAGAACAGGCTTGCTTTCGTGTTCCATGACCCTGTTACATACTGATGGAGTAACTCTTGAAAAAGACCACAAAAACTACGGATATTTTACCATATTCCCTTTTCCTTTTAAATCTAGATTACTTACAGAACAGTGCAAGTGTAAATGCTGCTGCTGTACTACGAAGGTTACTTACTAAGATGTAATTTTTGCAGCTTCTGGAAAGCTAATGTACTTCTACAATTCACTCCCCACCCTTGTGTAATTATATAAGAAATGGAACCGTCCCATATAATATGGTTTTGTCCTAATAATATCCTTGTATTGTTTTCCCCCATCTGTTCTGCAGCCATTATATTTCTGTGCAGAGTCATGTAAGAGTCTTTGCAGCTAATGTGGGTACTCTCAGGGGATAGAAATATCATGACACTTTTTCTGGAAAGGGTAACAGATGGCATCTAGCCACATAGATGCTTTGATTTTTCTGTGAGCTGTTTTGACACTATCTCAGGAGGAGAAAAAAAAAAAATTTAGCGTGCAACCATTCTTGCTCCCCTCAGCAGCCAAATGTCTCGAGTGAGCTGACCTCTGGTGAGCAATGTCAGCGTGGTGAGCGAAGATGACAGGGAGATCTCTGCACATGCTTTTATTTTACAGAGAGAGGATACCCTCAGAGCGCTGGTTCTCAGATGTAAAAGGTTGGTGGGTTCTCACAACTACATCAGCTCACCCACATCCTTAAAACAAAGATGAAAGACGTTTCCTGGGGAGAGCAATGATGCAATATTTACTCAGAAGACAGAGGCAGATAAAAGGATGCACTTTGTTCTTTCACTCCACTGTATGATGCTGCTGTGTCTTGAAGAATGTTAAAGGGAACTAGCTGTTCAAAACACAGCCTAAAGAAAAAAGATAATAGGGATTGACTTCCATGAGGCTTATTTAGCTTCTTAGCTCTGTATCTCCTTTTTACTATGGAGAAATGATCCTAGTTTGTATTAAGCTAATGTAGATCCATACTGCTTTAGCTTAATTCTAAGCTATAGCACATACCTTATCCATCTTTCAAAGCATTTCAGTTCTCTAACTTCTGGAGACTTAGCTTTGTGCTACTAGTTTAGGCTTCTAAATAATTTTTAATCCTGGGCCTGGGTGCGATGATCATCAGACTTTGACCTAAGAGCGTTGCTGGTGTGAGCTCTGCTGGTGTTGATGGAATCGAATACCTGTGCACCATTGCTCGGGGAGATCATGGTGTTTACAGAGAAATACAGGCTGTGAGTGTGCATCTGTATATTCCATGTGTTAAATTCTGCAGGTACTAAAGAAATTCACTCTCTTGGAATGTATTTTGAGCACTCCAAGTCTCAAGTAACTACAGGTAATTGCCATTAGTGAAGTTAATTCTTTTTCCATTCCAGTGCCCTTTTGACCATTTCCTATGACAGGCTTGGCCTTCATGCTCCAGACAAGTGCTGTGTGGTTATGTAGCAGCAGCAACTTTTAAAAAGTCTTTGCAAGACTCTATAATTAAAACCGGAGATTTCAGAGCCACAGGAGAAGCCCATCTTCCCAACCACACAGGTTTACGGTGCTTAGATGTTATGTATACAGGGCTTAGCAGAGGTGGCTTTGGAGGTTTTTATTGCTTGTCAGGGAACAGAAAAGATGAAAAAACCCGCAACAAAATGAATGGATGCTGTCAGAAACTTCTGGGTCTGTATTGTGAAGTGGATATAGACAGTATAGAGGGATTTTTTACAAGGGCTTGTAATGATAGGATGAGGCATAATGGCTTCAAACTAGAAGAGGGTAGATTTGGACTAAGTATTAGGAAGAGATTCTTTACAGTGAGGGTGGTGAGACCCTGGCACAGGTTGCCCAGGGAAGCTGTGGATGCCCCCTCCCTGGAAGTGTTCAAGGCTAGGCTGGACAAGGCCTTGAGCAACCTGGTTTGAGAAGTATGTTATCGGTTGTAGGCTGTAGGGCATGAGCTGGGTGTGAGCATTGCCTTGTCAGACTGAGCTTCTGAACAGACCCCAGATCATACCTGGGCATTTACGGGGGAGATGCACCAGCTTCGGGCACTGGGGCAGACCTTCTGTAGTGTCCTGTGCTTCAGCAGCGTTGCGCTGTGGGTTCCAAGTCAGTGGTTCCTTAATGCAAACCAGTATCAAACCCTGCTGAAGACTTTGAATTAGATTTTTATTTCGAGCATGCCTGAGGTTTTCTGTCAATGCTGCTTCCCTGTCTCGCTGTAAGAGCGTTATTTGGTGAAGAATGGATGGCCAAATATTTTGGTGGTATGAGCTGTGAATGAAACCCCTTCTATGAGTGGGATTTGCAAGGCAGTTGCTGTCTGTATCAGAGTGAGGAGGAAAGCAAGAGCCAGGAGGCAGAAGCAGTTTCTGCCTGAGGAGAGGAGCCTGCCTCTGCTCTGGGATGGGGCTGGAGTAGATACACAGCTAAAAACCTCAGTGAGGTCGAACGTGGCTCTTGTTGAAGAATATCCATCAGCAAGGTGGGGTGCCACGGCTCTGGTGTGGAAACTTCTCCAAGGCTTGTGGGGAGTTCAGACAGCTCCCAAGATCAGCCATCCAGCTGTAACATAATGTATAGGTAGCATCCTATAGAAAATTAGTTTTCTTTGTGTATAATGTCATTGGTTCAGTCATCTGTTGAAAGGAATTTATTCTAATAGCTCTAAATGCCTTTAAGAGACTTTTCTTAGTTCCTGTGCAGTCACACGCATCTCTCGTATTCCCCTCAAGGCTCCAAAGGAAAAGCCTAAATGATAAATCTGTGGAGACAACTAATGGGAAATGATATTGATTGTTCTTTCAGAGTGTTAACTTCTTAGGTGAATGGCCTGTGTGTCAGCTGTTCATGTTCAGGTTGGGGGTTTTAGATTTTATTTTTTTTATTTTACAAAAGTTCTGTTAAGGGGCCCTGGGGATGTCTGGAGTGACAGCAGGTGGTGCAGGGAGTTGGTAGGAGCTTGTTTTAATTGACTTGAAATTCTGCGTTGCTGAGAAATAGCAGATGATATCCAATTCCTGAGTGTGTCGTTGCTATCTATTAAGTACCCTCAGTGTGTAAGGGCTTTTTCTAGCCTTATGAGGACAACTCTTAGCACTCCTTATTTCAACCTTTTATGTTGAGAGAGGGAATGTTTGCTGATGAACACCACAAAACTGAGGCTGCTGCTGCTGTGATCTCTCTCCAGACTGTATCAGAGATACAGATTCTACTGATACAGCTGCAGCTTGGTTCATATTGTGTCTCTTGCATAGCATTGACCCCAGCAGGCTGGCACCAAGTCCCTGTGTGAGATTTAGCCTTTGTCAATATACCACTGTCCTCAGTGTGCGTAACTGGTGTCCAGAACAATTGTAGCTGGAAATAAGGCTGTAACGATAGCAGATTTCTGGCTTGCTTATTTGTCAAGGAATGAAAATAACAGCATGTTATACCTTTTAGAAAAAACATTTGATCACTCCTTTATTGGGACTTTTCGGCTATCACAGCTATTTTATGCTGCTGTCTCCAGCAAATATCAGGAGCAGTGGGATACATTTCTGGTGAGATTGAGCAGCTGAGGTTGACCTCGAGCCTGGTTTGTTTGCAGTGGTACTGATAAGTAAGTGCAGCTGCAGCACTTTTACATGGTCCTTGGAGCCTCTTCTGAGCCTGTAAACCAGTTAGGTGTTGCCTTCCTCTAAATCCACATTCAGCAGCCTTGATCTACTTTGGCTGAAACCACAATACTAGCAGTAAACAACCCTCTCCTATCTCTTTATTGCTGCCAACAATACCAGAAACTCCCTGATTTTCTCCCCCTCTTATCAGACAGCTTTCTACACGATTCGAGGAAACATCGTGCTATTGCACGAGTAGCAAAAATGTCTATAGATCTCCTGGAGTAGAAATGCTGCGTCTACTTTCAGTGGAATAAGGATGATTAAGTTTGTTTGTCATGGGCTGCCTGGAAAGAATAAATCTCTTACTGGAATTCCTGAGAAGCCATCGAGTAGCACTTTTTTTTGTGTGTGTCCTTGAAATGTCATCTTTAAAAAATACTGTCACATAACTCTGGATGATGTGTTGTATAGCCACTAACATTGAAAAGTTGGTATGCTTTTGCCATCTCAGATGTTTATCTAGAACATATGTTGTGTGACTGGAAGAAAAGCCATTGCAGAGGAGAAATAGTCGAGGCTGTTCTGGGTGGGCTGAAGATGTCATCTTGGTTTTGCATTGGAAAATGTCGGAAGTGTTGCCTTAGCGTGGGAAAAGTCGCAATATTTGGTACAGGGTTTTGAGCTGGGGGGGTGTGTTTGTGATTTGTTCCCCCTCGCACCTTCTTCAAATCTTTACTCTCTTCACCATGTGTTTTTGTGAAAGCGTCATCTGATGTTATTACACTTGGCATCCTGAACCCTAAGGTTTCTAAAAAAGAAATTGCAAGTGTACAATAGCTTTCTCTTCAGTAAAGCAGCCTGTTTGATGTTGTAAGATCTCTAGGGCAGGTACAGCTGTGTTTGCACACTGCCTCGTACCACAAGCAGGATACTACAGCCTTTTTGCAGCCACCACTATATAAATGTACCAGCACCACCAGCAGATTATTTTGAAGGGGGGAAAAAAATCCTAAAATAAATCAGTCCAATCTCATGGCTTCTGATGCACTTGACCTCTGCAGCAGTAGTTTAATCTGAGTTTCAGTGCTTTCGTATACTTTGAGATCCAGACTCAGTTCATTCTACTACATGCAGCAGTTGGGATGTGGACTCAAGATTGACATTCTCAGCAGCCTTCGGTTGCTGGACCCTGTTCTCTTACCTCATCCAGGAGCCATTCCCTTTGTGCTGGAGCAGCCCAGAGTGCTCTGTGCAGGTTATGTGGGGTGGGAAAATGATATAGGAGATTATAGATATCCATAACCCATACAACTCATGTGCACGTGTATCTCAGTCATTGCTCATCTACAGCAGAATAAGCTTCAGGGTAACAAATCAGTGAATATTGAATATATAATATTCTTAAAGCAATCAGATTTTTATTTCCTTGAAAATCCAGAGCCTTGAACCATTAACATTAGAAGCAAAAGGTGCCCTTAAAGACCTGTGACATGCAGATGTCACCGTGCGCAATCGTTGCGTTGTGATCTCTAGTCTGCAGTTTTCGAGCTGGGAGCTGAGGCTCCTGTCAGGATGAAGTGGCATTGAAAGGAGCATGATGAGCCCCAGTGTTCCCTTGCCTGCTGCCCAGGCAGTTGTGTTGTGTTCCAGTTGTTTTCCAGCTCTGGGTGCTGAATTCTGGGATTGTTGCAGACAAATGCTGGCTGAGAAGCTCCCTCCTGCTGTGGGGTGACCCCTCCTGGGCTTCGGGTGTTCTGCCAGTCCCATACCTGCAGCAGGAGGGTAGGAGGGGCTTCATACTCTGCCCCGTGGTCAGCATGTGCATGCTGGTTTGTGTTTATAGGTGTACACAGCCTTTGGGATTAGATGCATTAAACGTTTATATTACTGAGGTTTAAGTGCACATTGCCTTTGCTTATGGCCACTTGCAGGGATTTGTTTCCTTTTCTCTTGCCTTAAAACCTCATAACCTTGCTTTTTATGTTATGGAGTATCAAAAATCCTCTTTAATGGAAAACCATAAGCATAATAAAGTAATTATAATCCCTTGTTTTCCCATCATAGATTTGCAAATGTTACAGTAATGGTGCAGAATGTGCTTAATCTCTTGTTTAAAGTTTGAGTTAATCTTTTATTTATATATGCATAGACTCCAAACCCCTAAACTACTGCCGGAATCACTCTCTCTGTAGCAAGTACTTTTGTACTACTTTTTGCGTGTGGCGAGTGTAGCGGTGTATCTGTGTGATGATAGCTGCAAAGCAGCTAAATTACTGAAAGGGGATTTTCTATTTCAGAAAGGCGAGCTTACCTTAGGGTACTAATAAAGAGAACGCCTGCCAGTCCTTGCCATTTTTTAAGGCTTCTTTGTATAGCTGTGATCACTGAATATGAGCAAGATGCTGAACAGTGTTAAACCAAAATTTGTAATTTAGTTGAAATCTTCTGTCTGCAATGGCCCAGCTGGTGTTTGCTGTGCCCTTGGGTGATGGATTGGTGCAGAAGTTTGGGCTTCGGAGAGCTGTTCTACCTTCTGCTCTGGGATCACTGTGTCACTCAGTTTATTCCTGGGGGAAACTATGTAAAATAAGGAAGGGAGAGTATATTTAGAAAATGTTGGGGAGGGGAAGGACAAGGAGGGGAGCTTTGAAAGCAAGAAGAGTTCACAGGGAGAGCAGAAGTCCAAAAGATTTGCTGTGGGAACTTGGCAGTTCAGCAGAGGAATGAGCAGCTCTGCTCTTGTACATCTGCTGCCTTTCTCAGTGAAGTTCAAGAAGAATTAGCGAGTGAGGAAGCTGTAGGTGATATTTTTTAGCTGACTTGTGCAGTCACTGCTTTTATACCCAGGCAGATTTTGGAATGGAGAGCGCCATGTGAAAGAGGAATTTGCAGCAGAGAGCTGAACCCATGGATGGTTAATCTCATACGCTTTTAAACAGCCCATAACGAGGCTGAGATAGGGCTCTGCTGAGTTTACAGCCTAAGTTAACTTAATGATGTAGTTCTTTTCTGCTTCCTCACCACTGCCCTCATTCCTAGAACATTACAAGTGCCTGTTTTGATTTTCTTTCAGAATCAAAGGCATCCATATTGGGAAGCGAAATGAAGTCTCCATAATAAACAGCCACTAATGGATGACACAAAGTCATTTTCTGTAGTAAGAACAGCCAAGGTCTATAGTGACCTTGTGACAAAAGCAAATCTAGCATCAGCTCTTCAATTTAGCATCAGGCAGCAAATTGGAAATGTGTAGCAAAAAAAAAAAAAAGTGACTGGCTCTGCTAAAGAGTGTGAGAGAGAAAGAAGAAATGGCAAGGATTGCAAACTGCCGTATTGACAACCGTGTGATGGTCTCTGTGTCCCCCGGGGCTGTTTGTGGCACAGCAGCGTGGCTTTGTCCTTGGGTTACTTTGGAAAGTGCTGTCTTCCCAAACTGGCCATGGAGCTGTGGCCAGGATTCGTTCCTGGTGGGATCACCAAGTCAGAGGAGGAAAGGAGATGAGAAAGGAGTGTTCTGCAGTTGCCCAAGAGAAAGGACTGTAGGGATTAGCGTTTTCCCCAGATATGTTGAGATAGCTCCTGCTGAAATACTGGCGTGAGTGGAAGTAAATACTTCTGAGCAGGAAAATCTTCCCGTCTTAGGGGAATTTATAAAGAGACTTCTCCACTGTAATTGGGTTATTAACATTCAGTGCATCCTGACACATCAAAGGGACTTGTGTGTGTGAATGTGTCTTATTGGAAGGCAAAGCCATTCTGAGGAAAACTCAACAGGGAGGTTCTTCAGAAGAGGAAAAGTAACCCCTGGTCAGCAGACGAGAGCTTTTTACAGCTTTTCCACTTGAGTCTTGGGCTCAAATTTTAAGACTTCCATTGCTCCTCCTGTTCAATCCCCAGCAATGCTATCACAAGAGGATAAATTGGTGATGTTAATGATGACTTCTAAAAAGTGATTAGTCTTTCTCCCCTTTTTTAGGGGGGAGTGATTGTGTGGGTTATCTTGGAGTGGCCTGTGTGGAAGCCCACCAGGAACTGCCCTGGGCTGGCTGCAGCTGCCCCCAAGGTGGAGGCTGAGCCTCCCAGTTGCTATCTTGTTCTGGAGTCTGCCTCTTGCAGGCTCTTCCACAAGTTATTTTGGAAGTCTTGGGTGAAAGCACTTTATAAGAAGGCTTAATGAGACAAGGGAGGGTGGACAAATGGTTGCTTTTCTGTTTGTGGCTCTTTGGCAAGCCCTGAGCTGCTGTGGAAGGATCTCCCTGGGAAGCTTGGGAAGTGGGGTGCCAGTGTCTTAAACTATTTTCCTGTGATGACTGGAATGGGGAATTGGGGAAAATATCTCACTTTAAAAATGGCTTTATGGTCTTTAGGATAGAAGAAGTGGGGCTCTAGTCCTGTGTGCTGGAGTAGGGATTTTGAGTTCTATTGTTTGGGGGTTTTTGGCATTTCTAGGAGAGTAGTTACAGAAGATAATTTGATCTTTTCTTAAGCTAGAGAAAAGTCACGTCCCGTGCAAAACAAGAGCAAGGAGGATGGACAGAGGTTTAAAAAGCTTTTGTGTTTTTGATGTCTGATATGTATGTTTATTACTCAATTTTGTCAAATGGCAAACCAGGTAAAAATTCTCTATCAAGCATTTACAGCGCGTCATGAAGTGCTTTAGACCCTACAGCACCTATAGCAAAGACGGTCTGGAAATCACTGTAAAAAAACCCATCTAGTGTTGAGATGGATAATCATGATTATTTAAATAGTGTTCTACTTGACGAAAATGGTATACTAAGTTTTTTCTTTTAAAGACCACTCTAGAGAATATTCTGCAAAATAACTTGTCTCCTGTATAAATTTAGCACAGAAGATTATCAGTTAATTTACCTCTGCCTCGTACTCAAGTATGCAAAGCTGCTAAAGACTTTTTGCCTTAAACATCCCTGGGCTTTTTTGTCCTAATTTATTCTGTATTTCCAATTAAGCTGTGTGTTGTCCAAAAAAATTTACATTTTTCTTTTTTTTTTTCTTAAAAATTCCCCTTCTAGTTCTTTAATAAGGCAAAATTACAACAGTTTTTCTGGAAAATGCAACATCTTCTCTGGAGTCAGAAATACATGATGGCCCCTGCAGAAGCCAGTCCCAGATGAAGATGTGAAATTTATAGCATCCTTTGGCCTGAAAATTCTAATATGGAACACTTAAAGATGAGAAGCAAAAGAAAACAGCATATCTAGGCTTTATTTAACATTTTGGGGCTAATTTGGCTGCGTTTAGGCGCAGCTGCATGAATGGATCTGTATATTGAGTCATTGCAAGCATGTGGCTGTGATAAAGGTTTTCTGTAGGAGCTAAGAAATTGCCTTTGAAATATCTTTATTGCTGATCTCTATAGCTGAGGCAGGTGAATGTAGGAGTTAATTACACGTCCATACAATGGAGGAGAGCTTTGTGTTCGTGATTCAGATCCTTAGGAGATGGCAGAGGAGGAAGCATAAGGGGCATAGTGGTACAAGATCCAGCTAAAGACCACACTGGATCACCAGCAGAATGCGTTACCTTAAACCGAGAAGGTTTCCAATATCAGAGATATTAATGTTGCTCCCCAACAGGTCTAGAGCTTCTTTGATTCCCAGTTATGGGTATTTCCCATAAACCTTTAGTTTTTGAAACATATCTGGGAATGGTAAAGCCGAGACCTAATTAATGTCTTTTTTTAAGGTGAATTCAGAGTTGGGGCTGTGCTGCCTGGGATGGGAGAAGGTGAGATTGAACCCTTGACTTCAAGGAGCACAGACACAAGTTTTCCAAGTGCTTCCCTGTGACTATGGAGTACTTGGTTTTTTAGACTCTCAGGCTGTGGCTTTGAGTCTCGTGGCTGTGATGAGAAACGATTAGGAAAAAGACATTGGAAAACCAGGGCTGCAGCTTGAAGATGTTTATCCACACTAGCAGACTTGTTTCCTAAAGCCTGATTCAAAACCACATAACAAGGACGTAGTATTTCTGAATTCATATGACTTTTAAAATATTATTTTAAGATGCCTTTGTTTCCGTGACAGTGGATATCTTTCTTTTTTTTTTTCTTTTTAAATATAGGTAGCAAGTACCTTGTGATTTACACAACACTATCAAACATCGATGTGCAGAGGAAAATTAATTACTGCACGGAACACTTACCAGGCAAAGGCAGGACACTTTCTTGATAATTACAGTATCGCTGCAGAGTAAATATATTGGTCTTCAGCTGACAATATAATGAATAACATCTATTGAGCGGTTTGACTGCTGTACTTGGTTACTGTTACAAGAATGAATTTTTTTTTTTCCTGTGGTGGTGCTGAGCAGCTGTAGATCCTCAGAGCTGGGACTGGAGCTGTTTGTTCAGTGCCACTGGAAATCACACCAGCGATACCTGTAGTTTATGAATTTCTTTCTGATTAACGGATTATTGAATTCCAAGAATTGGCATTAAAGCAAACTCGCTTTTATTTAATTTTACTTTTTTAAACCCTTGGCTTAATCTGAGAAAGAGGGAGCAATCCAGAAGTAGAAATCTCCAGTGTGAACTTCTGGTGCTGTGTTTATTGACAGTTTAGTCATGGAAGTTGTAAATTTGAGCATTCTGGTAAAACCACTGTTGAGGACACACAATTTTAGCCTTTCTGTTCTGCTGAAGGAGCAAAGACTCTTTCCATTTTCCTCTCCCACCCTCTGTTTTCTGACTACTGCAATGTCCAGTTTTACAGCTCCTGAAACCTTTACTGTCCCTGCCCCATTGGTGTTCATGGGCATTTGGCCATCAAAGTGATGTTAAGAGATGGCTGATTGCTTCTATGCTTAGAACACAACAAAGGAGGGAGAGGAAAAAAATCCAAATATATGGGACCTCACTGCTGTCTTTTCAGTGTCTTATGTGTCTCTGCGTTGTTGTCTTCACTGGTAAGACTTGAGTGACCTAGACAAACTGGACAAATGTTTTATAATGTTAATGCTCAGAGGGAGTTACTTTGGTTTTAATTTTACTCTCTGCTTTTATAGCCTTTCTGCTTCTGTTCATTGTCAGGGGAATTACTTAAAAAACCCCAAACCAACCACACAAAAACCAACCAAAAAAGTACGTCAAACCACAACCTAAAAAAACTAACCCATAATACGCTTTACACGCTTCATTGGCTAGGCCCATGAAACTTTAAAGCCATCAATTAATACCATTAAGATTATATTGTCTCATCATTTTTAACGTTAAGCCTCAGGTAATAGCTAATGGTGCTGTGAAGTATATTAATAAAATTACTTGTAGTAATTAAGGAAGGAATTAGGAGTATGTGAGGAGCAGTGAGTGGTAGGTTGGAAAGAAATGGGAATGAAGCCCAAGGGGCTGCTGGCTGCTTGTCTCCATCGTCATCACTGCGTGTGGGTGATCATGGGTGGACACGTTACTTCTAGAGCTGTATGAGAACATCCTGGGCCCTTCACTCACTGTGACAGGGGAGTGGCATTTGCAAAAAGGCAACTGCACAATGGATTGACCTGCGAGTGTTAAGTAAGAAAAAGATTAAATTCTCTCTTCGTTTGCTCCAAAGAATTAGTTGCGGATCTTTCGCAGGGTATTTGCTGCTGTAGAAAAGCAGTGTAAGGACTTGAAGATTGATTCCCACTGCTGCTTTGTGGGAAGTATCTCCAACAGTTGAATGGTCGAAGTATCCTCCAGCTTTGGACAGTGGTCATTATCAACAACTCCTAGTATATAAAGTAACGCATTGTATGACCTGAGACAGGAGAGCAAACGAGACTTTGAGCAAAGCTAGCTATCACTGGTCTATTCTGCTTCTATTCTCCTTTCTGCTTGTATTTATGGATGCTTGCTTAGAGCTAATCATTAAAATTAAAGGACTTTTGTTGACTATCTAAACATTGCCCATCTTCCAAGTTTGTCTTCTAGTGGTCAGCTCTATTGGATTTGCTCGCTGCCAAGTTGATCAGCCCGAACAAAGTCTTATGAGGGGTTGAGGGAACTGGGGCTATTTTTTGGTTGCAATAAGAAATAGGAAAGTAAAATACTGCCTTTTTGGATCTCTCCAATGGTAGTTAATGACTTGAGATGCTACATGGTTGGTTTTTCAATCCCATGCTATTTATAACACAGTGCTAATTACCAACACCTCAATCACTGCAGTATTTTATGTTCATTCGGAAGCTGCTTCTCTGTATTTAAATGAATTTGATCTTTCCTCTTGATACAATAGGAAAAGTGAATAAAAAGTAGATCTCCTAGAGGTTACATGAATATCTGTGCTTGCTGCATTTGCAAACTAGGTTTCTCAGTTCTGGCATTTCTTGTTGGTATTTGTAGCTTCCTCCAATGTTTTTGCTGGGTGCTTCAGTACAGACAGGACAAAAAAACCCCAACAAATCCAGAAAAGGTGACTGAAGATTAATGACAACTGGAATTAATTGCAGGGGGTGTTTGTGGCCCATTACAGTACCCACTCTTAAAAGAAACTTTAAGAGGAAAAGAAGCTGCGATGAACAGTTCAAATAGGAGTTAATTGACAGATTTACATTGAAAAAAAAAGTTTGGGATTTATTCATCATAATTATTTCTGTGTCAGAAAGTGAAACATCTTCAAAGCTGCTTTCTCTGTGGAAGTTTTAAGCCTGGAGTCTTGAAAACAAGCAAGCAACTCTTTCTCCTTCCCCTTAAAAGGACAGAAAAACAAGAATACTTTTTTTCACGGCCAGTACAAAAATGTCAGTACTTGGACTGAAGCGTCTGAACTGTCTTCCAGTAGTTTCCTTTTGAATCGGGGAGAAATTGTCTGTGGCTTTATTTTGCTCTGAACTCCTTACTGTCTGGGACTTGTGAAGCTGCTGCGAGCTCAGCTCGCAGATGAAAGGTTGAGCTTCGTCTCCTGCAGTGATGTCCCAGACTTGTGAGGGCTCACAAGGGTGCTGTACCTGCATGTCCCCAAAGAGAGGGTCCTGCAGCCTGTGGGGAGATGCGAGCTCAATGTTGCAATAGGAAAACATTGTGTAATATTGAGCTGACTTGGAGCTTGGAGGACTGGAAGAAGCGCCTGGGAAATATCAAAATGTGCCATTTAGATTAAGAAGACTATCAAAACAAGTTTGACGAGTCCTATTTTAGAGGTTAAAAGTAATTCAGCTCTTTACGCTGATTTGGGATGCAGAGAAATATTTTCATATTTGAGTTTTTCCTGGCCCAGAAATTTTGAATTTAATTCAACTTCTATTATAGCCTGGCAAAAAAACCTCCAGTATCTTTGATCCTTCTGCTCATTGCAGAGAAATGTTAAATTAAGATGAGAATGTTTTGGGTTTATCCAAATGCGAAATTCTTCATTTAATTTGAGACTTGAAGCAAACAATCAATGTGAGTGTTTTCTAATATAGATCTTTGCTCTTTGAAAATGTACCAAGATAACACAATCTGGATTTTGTTTTTATTTTTTTATCTTTTCACTGGTAGTAGCCTGAAAATGTTGTTGTTCAGCAGACAGAAAAGCACCAGACGGAGAGGCTGTGGGCTGTGTATTCAGTTGAGTCCTTGTCTGTCTTATGGCTTCTGGGCAAATCACTTCTACTTTCTTCATTTGTAAAGTGCGAGTAATAATACTTAACTCCCAGGAACGCTTCATGTACTAATCTTCCTGCAGACATTTGCTTCTATCATAAAATCGAAAATACAGTAATGCGCAAAGCCAGATTTCATCTTGTTTTCCTTAATCCTGTCAATTTAGAGTGGAATTCAAGAAGCACTTGATGTGATCTTAGTTTTTAGTCCCCCTCNGCAATGGTTTTAAATTAGAAAAGGGGAGATTTCGATTGGGTGTTAGGAAAAAGTTCCTTACCATGAGGGTGGTGGAACACTGGAACAGGTTACCCAGGGCAGTAGCTGAGGCTCCATCCCTGGAGACATTCAAGGTGAGACTCGACAAGGTTCTGAGCAACCTGCTCTAGTTGAGGATGCCCCAGCTCCCTGCAGGGGGCTTGGACTAGATCGCTTTCAGACGTCCCCTCCAACCCAAATGATTCTGTGATTCCGTGACCGGTAGCGAGGTGGATAAAGCCATGCAGCAAATGCTGGGATGCTCTCTTGCTCCCTGCTCTGCCTGCACTGTGTGACACTGCTGTTTACTGGTTATAATAAAGTTTGGGACAAAGCTTTTATTAGGAAGGTTAGAAAAAAATTGCCAATTAGCCCGGTCTCTCTGAAGTGACTGATACGGCTCATAAAAGATGTAAATGAAAAGTGTGCTGCTCTTGCTCGTGCCACAGCAGCTGCTTTATGGGCAGCGCTGCTCCGAGTGGGAGCTGGGGGCTCCTGTCTTTGAATTCAGAGTTGTAGTTTTGATCCTGGTAACCTCTGAAAGTCACTGCCAGCTACAGCTCTCTTGTGGCCTATGTGGAAATGATTTATTGCCTACTTCATTCTGATTTAAAAATAAATGCACCTGTTTAGTGCAATGCTGTTCTGGCTTGTGTGCAGTTCAGAGCTGCCCTGTGAGTTTGTATCTGGGAGTTCTGCTTTTTCAAGGGTGTGTTCCACCTTAACCTTCCCCAGTTCTATAGCTAAAGATGGATATGCTGTTCTCAGGTGCAGGCACATGATGCTTTTTTAACCTCCTGGAAGTAAGTGCCTTGGGTTGCCTCCTGTGCCTGCTACACAGCGGGTGAAAGTCTATTAAAGCTCTGGCCAGGGAGCTTCTGATGACTTTTTTTGTTGCCTGCTGTTCCTTCAGGTAAAACAAAAACCACCTCAAGCAGTGAAAAGGCATTTTTTTCTTGTCTATGGAAACGGAACGCGAACAAGTGGCCATGTCGTAACAGCCAGCAGAAATCATCAGTCTTGGGTTGTGGGCTGGATGAACCCTGTAGCTTGAACTATGCTGTACATAGAACTCGGATACAGTGGGAAGTTGAAATGTGGCTGCAATGCACCTTGGGAGGCTGCTTGTTGGATTTTTCAGTTTGTAACCGTTTCTTAATGAGTTATTTGGAGAGGACTAGGCCAGGCACTGCTATTTGCAGCAGCTTCTGAGCTCTGACTTCCCCTCAGGAAGAGAAGAGCTCAATACAATCTTGTGTCTGCTTGATGATCTTAATGGTATTTTCCAATCTAAATGATTTGGTGGTTCACTAGCTGAATTCTTCACTCTTCTCCATCTCTAGCCTTGTCAGCTGCTGTCATGAAAATCGAAGTTTTAGGTACTGGACATGCGCGTTCTATATTCTCCTTGCAGGTCTAAAAGGTTCCCTCTTAATGGGCAGTGTGGGCATTATAAAATCCATATGCTTATGTAGACTGCCTAGAAGCTTTGAGAGTTGAGGAGACACTAGTGAGCTTAATTTGGAGTCATTAAACCACAGCTCTTCTCCTGAGAGAAATGTTCCTGAAACAAAAATTAGGTTTGATAAAGATGTTCATGTTTGCATTGCGGCTTTTGTTCTCTGGAGGCTTGTTTTATTAACATGTGATGTTCACCGTGGGTTTGGAAAGGTGGTATTGAAAGCGGAGCTAAAGGAGAAATGAAGTTGGGTAGACTTAACACTTCCAGCGCTGATGAAAAGGAACTGGATATCAAACGGATGGGGTGCTAAAAGATGGAGAGGAGCTTGGGGGTTGTAGTGAAAGAGAGGTAGCAATTCATATTTGGAGCTTTTTACATCTTAAAAGGCATCTTGAGTCCTTTTCTCTGATTTTGAGGGACCGAGTTGGGAGGAACTGGTTCCTGAGGAGTCCAAGATCATCTCCTTTACGTCCCAGATGGTGTTGAATAACAGAATTGTGGTGGTGAGGTGTCCCTGGAGATCCTTCATTCTAACCTCAGGTCTGAGCAGGGTGAGCAAGAGCAGGTTGCTCTGGGCCTTATCTGGTTTTAAATATCTGCAAGGATGGAAACAGCACAGCTTTTATGGGCACCTTGGTTTTTAGTGTTCAGTCAGGTTTATGATAGAAACAAATTAGTTCTTATTTTTGACTGGAATTTACTGTATTTCAACTTTTCTCCATTACATGTTGTCCATCTGCTGGACACCAGCAAGAGGAGTTTACCTCCCTTGTCTTTATTCCCTCCTGTATGTGAGTCAACTGGGGCAGTTGTACCTGGTAACACAACCCTGAAGCAACAGTTCCTTTAGCAGAACTTCACAGTGTCTTCATTCCCTGTTAATGGTTCTGCCTAAATCTGAGCTTTTTAGTTCTCTGTTGTTAAATTCATGGGCTATCAGACTCTTTCTCACCATTAGCTGGTCTTTGATTCTTGTCCAAGCCTGCTGAGAGCTGCAGGACCCATTACCACTTTATGCTGCCATGCACGGACTGCAGAACTGCTGCTCCAATAGTTTGTCTGTGGGTCAGTGCAATCACCTAATACACCCAACGCTGCTGTGTTCTTGCAGCTCTGTCCTGGTGATTACTGCCTCGCTCCTTGTCTTGATCTTCTGTCTTGCAGAAATACTGGCTGAGAGATGATTGTTGTCAAATGGCTGGTGAAATCTGAAAAGAGATTTAAGTAAATCTGTGGTAATTGGCACAGTAACAAATGAAAGTGTAGGTATCTGAGGATTGCTGTCACACCCAGTTGAAAATCTTGAGCCAATTTATAGTACGAATTGAAGGCTGTTTAAATGCTGTGGCAATAATCAAAGGGATTGGGATGCTAAAGCTCATACCTCAGGGAGATGAGAAATTTCCCACCGAACAATTTCTGCTTTATCTTCTCTTCCCCCCCATCCCCTATGGTATTTCCCAGATATATATTTTTATTAGCATTTATATAAAAAGATTAAAATTACTTTTCAAACAATCACAACCTAAATCTTTATCTCCTTGAAAAGCACTGACTAAATAAACCTGAGTGTTTTAGAGCTGTAACATTACGGAAGAGATTTGGGGGCTTTATCTCGGTAACCTTTGTGAGCCGTTATTAACGGAGCTGCACAGGCTCCCAGAGCAGCGTTTGTGGTTTGGAGAGGGAGGGAGGGTTGGGATGAGGACACAAAATCCAACCAATCTAAACAAATTACGGAGCTCCAACCCCTTAGGCAAAATATGTGGAGATTTTAAAAGAGGAATTAGTAAATAAAATTAACTGCTCAGAGTTCGGAAGGGATGTGGGAGAGGCACTGGAAGCTCTATTTTCATTATGAGGTGCAAGGTAATGGGTTTATGTTTCACAGCATATCCAAAGCATCTGAGAAAGGGCTATTAACCCTTGCTGTGCCTGGTAGGTTGAAAAGCTTGAACTGTCTTTTGCAGCTGGCAAAGGTAGAATGGCTGCTCTGACCTGCTTATTCTGAGAAAACATCCACAAATAGCAGGAGCGGCAAATATCTTTAGGTCTCTACCCATGCATTATAAAGCTACTTCTTGCACAATCTGCTTCTGGACTCCTGCCCTTCACTAGGATAAATAAGTTGGCAGTGGAGTAATTTTTACTGGCCAGATGTGCCCAAGCAGCTGGAGCTGCTTTGCTGCTGTTATGTCAATGTCCTTCCCACTGATTTTTTTCCCTCCCTTTTATTATTTCCATAGTGGCATATTTTTAGCTTAATTAGTGGTGGCAGTGCTAATCTGATGCCTATTGTGGTTTGTTGGTTTTGGTTTTGGTTTGCTGTTTCTTTTTTTGCCATCTGAGTGTTTGGAGGCTGCAGTTACAGATACCAAAAACGTTATGGGTCTCTTACCAGTCCAGTTGGCAGTAGAAGATAAATGGTAAAATAGGAATCTTCAAGAACCTCAGAATAACATGATCAAAGAAAAAAAAA
>WEIS01013611.1:14381-27661 GCA_013389965.1 Todus mexicanus | reverse complement strand
CCAACCCCTACCGTTCTATGATTATATGAAATTCAGATCATGATGCTGTGTAGTAAAATACCCTCCTGATTTTAGTCAAAACAAGAGACTTCTGTCTACTACCTGGAGTTCTCTGCCTACAGGCAGCGTTATCATCCCAAAAAATTGACCTTGAAGCTGTTGCAATAACACATAAATGGTCAGCAAATGAAACAGGGAAAAAATGGTAAAGGAGAAAACAATGAGCTTAGCCTTATCCTCTTACTTCCATGTATTTAACCTACATACTTCAGGAAGGAAGAGGCCGGCTTACAAACTGATTGCCTTTTTTTTGTGAGTCACCTTCGCTCTGAACTTTTTGATCTTACCCTTCTCATAACCTTGAAATGCAATAACGATAAAATTCCAGAGGTATTATGGACAAGTGAACTGTTACAGATATGACATTTAGCATCAGGCCTGGACTTGGCTGGACAGATTCTCGCATATAATAAAAATAGCCTTTTCTTTCCCACATTTTACTATCTGTCTTTGTTTATTCAACCATTCAGCAAACCCAGCTGGATCACAGACATTGTCATCAAAGAAACATTCTAGGTCAGCCAGAAGTGGATGCCAATTGTCTAAAAATAAATAGAGGCTTTGTCACTGGAGTATAATTTTAAGGCCCCTGTAATGAATAATGGAAGAGAAAAATCTTTTCCAAGCAAGTGGGATACACTGATTTCCAGCAGAAAGATTTCACAGTTAATCTGAAATTCACTGTTACTGTTAAGTCCCAGATAACCTCATTTCTATTTTACTTGAATAAAAATGATACATAGAGGAGCTTATTAAAAGGTTCGGTATTGTTTCTAAGTACTTAAAGAGCTGCAGAACGCCTCGGAAGACAGATGAGCCTGGCATTTACCTATCGCACAGACACGAAAACTGAAAGGATGTGGTCAACCAATTTCCGATGGGTCACCAAGTGGCAGAACTGGGATCAGATTTCACACTTTCCAGCTCTTATCCCCGATATAATGCACAAATTATTTCCTCTCAGCTAAGAGAAGAGACAAGATAAGAACACAGAGCTTTATCAGTACAGCCTAATTGCTAAAGGTTTTAAATAAGCAGCAGAGCACCTACAGAAGTCGAAGATGTTATAGCAACCAAAGCTTGGCCCTGTAAACATATTAATTCACTTGAAAGAAAAGAGTTAGCTAAAAATAAATCCCTTCGCAAAAGTTTTTAAAAGCTACTTGCTGAACGGATAAATAGAAAAGTTTTCCAACTGACGTTTATCCAAGTCTCATCAGCGAAGATGAGATTTTTGTCTCAAGTGTCTGTCACTGAAGAGGAAAAGATCATGCAGAAACTCACTGCGAATCCCTAAATCCAACAGAATTCCTGCTCCGTTTAATTTGCTCTTCATTAATTCCTACAGAAAACATTTCCCAACTTTTTCTGCTCAGCTCAACAAAACAGAACGATGCAGGGAGACACACTGAAGGTTTGCTTCTGCCCAGCTGCACGGTGTCCTGCTTTGGGTTAGAATAGAACAATTCTGTTCAATGATTTACACACGGTTACGATGGTCGGTGCATTTGGGCAACCTGAGATACCAAATAAAACTACATGTGAGAGGAGCGTACCACAGGTAATACCCTCAACGATAACACCAGTGACCATAATCACGGTTGTGCTTTCTTGGTGCAGACTAAACTGGCATTGGGTAATCTTGAGTTACCTTTTCACTACTGCATCAAAACCACTGGATAATCCTGCGGAGCTAAGAAGCGGTGCTGGACGATTAGAGAGATGAGAAAGAATTCAATCAAAAAGAAGCAGCATTTAGATGAACCATTGTTAACTGCCAACCTGTCAATTCACCCAAGTCAGAAGTACCAAGGATGTCCAGATTTGGGGTGAAGCAGCATCGGGGTCATTTACACCAGTTAGAAATGTTATCATTTGGAGTTTTTAGAAATTAACAGTTTTGCCCCAAATTCCTTCATCTCATCAGAATGAATCCCTCCTGGCAAAAATGAATTCAATTTCTGTTAGGAAGCCAATATCTTTTATAAGACTGCAATTTCAGAATCATTAAACCAGACTGAAGGCACCTCTTGTCATCTCCTTTTCAAGCACGACGGAGGGGGAACAGGAATGGAAACTTTTCATCTCCAGTTATACAAAGAGTTACGCGGGTTAATGTGACAGCCCACACCACTTCACAGTTTAGATGTGAAGTTTTTTGGACTGCCCCACTTCTTGCAACCATAAAATAGCCCTTACTAAGAAGTTTTATAATGCAATCAGAGCCTCACATTTTTCATAATCTTTGTTAGTGGTGGCTGACGTTCATACTGAGAGTGAAGGTACTTTTCCTGAGCTTAGATTTTGCAATGGCAGGCACAGGAGTGGAGAAGTAGCAGCTCTGGCTTTCGGTTCAGCGCTCGATAGATTACATGACGTTAAGGAATGAGCTACGTCCCCAAGAACCATAAATCCAAGGCCTAAAACAACAAAGTATGTCAATATTTCTTTTAGGAATGGGAGTCACTAAATCGATCTTCACTGAGCGGGTTGTGTTTTTCACTCGTTCAGTTATTTTGAAATCATCAAGATAAAATGTCTAAAGATTGACAAAGTAACCGAGTAAGACTCAAGTGAATATAATCCACGGCTTCTTGTAAAACCAGGGAATTACTGAACACGTCGCTAGACTTTTGGCATTGCCCCTGCCAGATATAAGCTCACTTACACTTTCAACATCTGATGTTGCTGTAAAAGATATTAGAAATGATGTAACATCTCTTCAGAAGGAAGTCCAACCGATTTCTAACCTTGCATAAGACGCAGAACTTGTTTAAAATCTAACGCGAACTACCCGAGACATAAATAATTTTCTTTTCTTAATGGTTGGAACTCTACTGCTCCTTAAAAAAACCCCTAACTAACTACTTGACAGTGCTTTAATTCCGTAAGTGGTACAACTCAAAGTTGCTCAGATTTCCCAAACCACTCATCACAAAAATAGTCTGAAAAAAAAAAATAATCATTTAAACAGGGAAAAAAAAAGGTTTTGCACATTTTTCTCATCAGGTTGGATTCCAGTTTTCTATTAAAGTTCTTCCAAGAAAGAAATGATTCACACTCTCCTCGATTAAATGATGAGAAATTGATGGTATCTTCCATCCTCACCCTGCCTACTCCAATGAGCCTGCGAGCAACGAGAATTCAAAGCCACAGCAATGACAAGAACGTGAAGTCAATGCTTCCCAGCCTCTCCGGGAGAATATGTCGGATACTTGTGACCGCAAACTTGCCTTTGTTGACTCTGTTGTGAAATACTTCATATTCTGATCAGTTCTGTGGTTGAAAGAGGCTTAATGAATAAAATCTGCTTCAGAGATAATGCACAGACTGTTGTGAAGACAATTCCCCGTAAACATTGATACACAAACACTACCCTAAAGATACAAAAGATAAAGGCTGTCTGGAGTTTCTCTGAGAACAATCTCGTAGTATTAATTGACACAAAACAAGTGAACACGTTTATCAACAGATTTATCTCTTCAGAAGGAAGAAATGAAAGCTGCAAGGAGTCAATAACCATCATTTTCTCCTGCTGATGAGACACAGATGGGCAACACTCAAAGGGGAAGGTGACAAGATAACACAGGTTGCTCTGCACAGCTGGAAGAGTTTATTTCTCTTCAATTAAAAGATCAGCTCGAAAGGAAAATTTAAGGAGCTGGAACAATGTGGCCTCGTGTGGTGCTCAGTGCTGAAACACTTGCTGGAGCACGGCTTTGCTGTGCTGTCCTGTCCAACTGGCTGCAAACAGCAGAGAGTGTTTCACAACGCCTTGCCCAGACTCCTCCAGGCCAGGGAAGCTCAGCTGCTAAAAGTCCCTAACATCACGTCCCTCATCCGAGATGGAGCTTAGAGACATGTTAAAAGATTTAAAGGCCAACGGTAACATAACATGAAACATTCACAGTCAACCTTGTGGTTAAGTGATTTATCTTTCGGTTAGGAGAACGCTGCCTGTGCCACTGCTTGAACCTCCTGGGCTCCCTCCAAGTACTGGTACTGCTCAAGGTAATGGGGCTGGCTCACCGGTTCCTTCCCTCATCCTATAGTTCCTGCCTGTTTGAAATGTTTTCTGGCAAAATCACCTTTTCTCCTCCTGGAATTTGTGCATCTATCTTCTGCTACTGTATATTGAGCCTATCTGGGTTGATCCTCACACACAACCACAGGACAAGCTCCTGAGACAGCCCAGCTCCTTGAAATCATACAATCATCAAGGCTGGAAACCACCTTCAAGATCATCAAGTCTAACCATCTACTAAACATTACCAAAACCACAGTCCTCGTCACCATCTTGCCCACTGCAGCCCCACACGGTAACATTTTCCTAAGACAAAACCAAAACCATTATCAGTATGTTAAGTGTCATGAGATCTTCCAGTCTAAGCCTTTCATACCTCACTCTCTAGGCAGTGTAGGCACTCTCAGATTCATTCTTCCATTGGACAAAGTGTCAGAAAGTGATGCTCAATCCTTCACCGCTGCTACTCTGCAATTTAACGGGATCCAGTACAGAGGGGTTTGCAAGGGGGTTAATGGATCTGAGGCTACTGTAAACTTCTGCATGAAAACCAACAAAAAAAGATTGCGCAGTCACAGTTTATCTTTTTAAACACTTGTTTTGAACAAAACAATGAAAACCCTCGTTTGCTACCTTAAATAAAAACTCCTCTAGTCAGACCTACTGAGTTCAGACACCGACATTGCAGATCCGCCGCCTCCAGCCTCCTGCTGTAAGAGTTTAAAGTATTTTCTGCAAGATCCCATCCTCTGTGGTAGCTCTGGCAACGGCAGGCCACATTGTGTCTGAAGCTGGACAGGCTTTGTTTGTGTAGAGTTGGTTTTGATCAGGTTGACATGTACTAAATTTAACTCCGGTCTTTATTCCACTGAGCTTTTGGCAAGAGCTCCAGAAACAACGTCTGCAAACAGAAAATGTCTCACTGGTTTGTATTCCACTGGCTAATCGTGTAGCTGCAGTCAGAAGAGTGATCTTTCTATTCTAGAGGGACATCACCCATTTGCTCTATTTGGCAACACCAGCGAGTGGCTGATGGTCAGCTGGCCTCTCAGAGACGAACCAGGAAAACTTTTCACATAGCTGCATCGAAGCCAAACCCTCCTCCTCTTTTTGACTGTACTGGTGCATAATTATTTCTTTAGCAACTGCACATACCAGTTCCTGAGCTTTGGTTGGGATTCACAGAGGTGAAAGCGCGAGTCAGAAGCTGAAGTCATTTTGGTGCTATCACAGTCCTGGGGCTTCCAAAGTTCTGGTTGTTTTGGGGTTGGGGCAAGGGGAGCAGGTGCAGAATTTGTGAATTTCCAATCAAGTCTGTAAGTTATCGCTACCCATCAGTATTTTTAGGCTGCTGATTCAGATGATTTCTCAGGTAGGAATCTCTTCTGCATCTCCTCCTGGTCTATCTAGGACAGCACAACCAAGATCATCAAACCTTCTGCACGACCTTTCTGCACACACTCTTGTGCTTCTCCAGATGTGTTACTGACATCAGACGGATGATATACTCTACATTGAGATCCCTTTCTCGTTTCTTTTTTAACCTCTTAAACTTTAAGCTCAGCTATGCTATCTCCAGACACCCAAACACTGCTCCCCTCCTCCTGCACTTCCTAGCCCTGGGTCTGTCCAACCCAACCCAACCCAAGCTGCATGCTGAGGGACCACAAAAGAGCAGTGTTCGTTCGTTCCTCCTTCCTACCCTTGCCCTTCCTTCTGCTCCCAGGCTCATCCTACCTCCAGACATCCCCCCCCCCCTCTTCTACTTCCAATCCTCCCCCAGTGCACAAACTAGCCCACAACCTGAACATGTTGGCTTCAAGCCACACGCCATCTTCTGCCTTCTCCACGGGGCCCTTTCCAGCACACAAGCTCTATGGACCTTAAGCCAGACTCACTCCAGCGTATTATTTATCGTCTTTCGTCCCAGCTGAGTACATATCCAAATATAGTGACAGTGCTGTTGAGACTTGAAAAATATATTTCTAGCATCTGAACACAGACAAGATTGCTGCAATGACCACGCATCCAGTTAATAAATTCTTTTGCCAGGCCAAATTGTCCCCCCTGGGCTGTGCATTGGCCATCGCTGCTCCGTGCTATCAAAACCAGGCTGTAATTCTCATCAGAGCGTCTCTGCTGTTGAACTGAACTCCAATGATAATCTGAGAAAACCACCTCCCTCAAGAAGATTAAAATGCAAATAAAAATCTAATGATGCTTTTTACAGGCTGTTGTTATGACCCTCCCGTCCTCCTGAGGAGGCAGAGCTGCCGCATTAAACTAAAATAAAATATTTAAAGCATATATTTCTGCCGGACTCCAGCTCTTATGATCCACATATTTCAAAATCTCACTGGACTGCAGCACTGTTCCAACTCCTTTGGTTCAATTTCACAGTTCCCTTTCTCTGCTGGAGTCAAAAGAAAATTGTTAAGTGTCTCAAGTGTATCAAAACCAGCTATCACTGTCCCACCATATTCCATATTCCTTTTTGCTGTGCTCAGTCTACTCTGCTTTAAACCTTCATAGAATCCCAGGAAGGTGGCGGGTGGAAGGGCCCTCTGGAGATCACCTCATCCAACCCCCCTGCTCCAGCAGGGTCACCCCGAGCAGGGGGCCCAGCATCGCAGTGTCCAGGCGCGCTTGGAATCTCTGCACACAAGGAGACTCCACAACCTCTCTGGGCAGCCTGGGCCAGGCTCCAACACCCTCCCCCCAAACAAGTTGCTCCTCCTGCTCAGCTGCAACCTCCTGGCTTCCAGTTGGTGCCCGCTGCCCCTTGGCCTGGCGCTGGGCACCCCTGAGCAGAGTCTGGCCCCAGCCTCTTGATCCCCATCCTTTATATATTGATAGACACTGGTAAGATCCCAAGATTTCTTGCGCATCTAGCAAATTTCATCTCCAACACGTGTCTTACATCCTCCACTCTCTGGGACATCTTCAATTTTCTTTTTATGCCACGTGGAATTCAGCCGTCACATGAGGTTTTTTTAAAGACTGTATACGCACATTTGGGTTGGCTTTTTTTAATTACATATCCTCTTTCAAGCTGGCCATGCAAAATAACAACATAACCTTCAGAACCCTCTATGTTTGTCTCAAAACCTCAGCTTGTAAAGGAGCTGTCGTTAACACTGCACCTTGCTAGTGAGAACATAACGACCTGGCACGATTCAGGTTTTTCCTGAAATAAGTATTCCTAGAGCTCTCACATTGCTACCAAGAAAGGCGGCAGAGGAAGGCTAGACTAAATAAAATATAATATAGATTATATACAGGTAAATAATATCTATAATTAACAATACGGTATTGATGAGAAGCCTCAAGCAACTCAACCGAAATGACACTAAGATAGGAATATGAAACCACCTCGGAGAAAATGAGAAGGGGGAAAAAAAAGCAACAAAAAAAGTGGCACTCCCTTGTATTTTCTGATCTCAATCACCACTCACCCTCAACTGTTGTGATTTTTACATGAAGTCATAATTTGAGATCACATTTATGGTGTTGTGCCAGAACCTTTGTGCTCCTGCCCGTGCTGCGATGAAAGAGCTGGAAGCCTGACAGCGATCAAGCTGCTGAAGTTTTACCTGGCAACCACTACGGAACCCGAGGGACTCGGTTGCCCAAATCACTCTGAATTTGAGAAAAGCCTTTTGGTCTTTGAAACCAGTTCCACACAAGTGGCACGAGCGCACTTCAAAGGCGCTAGGGCGGTATATTCATGGGGTTTCAGCAAAAAAGCACAACCAAGAAGGAATGTCAGGGCAGCCAGGAGCCAGGAAGGCAGCCTTTGATGGGGCTGAGAACAGACCAGGGGAAACCAAAGCCCGGCCAAAATAAGAAGATCCTGCAGGAGCCAAACTTTTCCTGGAGCAACTAAAGAAAAAAGATGCCAAAGGCTATCCTGAGGGAGAAACAAGCCCTGGATGAGACATATGGATGACTATTGTACATAAAATGTAGGAGAAGAGAGAAAGTCTACTTTTTCGATCTAAAAAAAAGCAGCTCAAAAGGGCTTCAAGGAACAGGACGAAAGTGAAATTTCTATGTAATTCTTAAGATAGCCTCTGTAATCCTGAGAACAGGAGGTCCACACCTGGCTTTTCACTGGAAAAACCCTCCCGAATCAAAGTAATTCTACAGCAACTGTAAATTTACAGAGAAATTTCACAGAACACAAAATTCTAGTCCCAGGCAAGTCTGTGCAGAACCGGCGCAAGACAAAGAGCTGGCTTCTGTCAAGCCCATGCTCTCAAACCCAAAGGTTCCCTGTAACCTATCAACACCGATTCCAAAACAGAAAAACAAAGCTTGTGCTTTTTTAAGGGGACGAATCTAATCCAATCTCATTTTAAAAGGTACCTGGGTCCTCCCTTTCATTGAGTTCCATGCTAACCCTGGTGGTTTTGAGGCTACAATGGAACATTATAGTATAGAAGGCACGTTACGTCTCATGTGTAATTTAAAATAGAGATATTAGAAGAAATGCTGTTTACCATCCACTCAACCAACATATGTGAAGATGAAGGAAATAATTAACCTTGAAAAGTCTCGGTAACTGAAGCGCTGGCCACGATCAGCATCAAAACAAACCCGCGTCGTCGCAAACTTCTCCATGACATGAAACCTTCTCGCTATCCAGACAACGTAGGTGCAATTCACATACCCACATTCATTCAAACCCATATATATATATATATTTAAGTGTCACATATTTCCTATGCATTTTCTAATGGAGGGAGCAAAGTTTTCTTTGCTCAGGAATAAGGGCTGGTCTCAACTATGATGCGCTGACACATGAAGGCGTTGCAACAAAGCTTAGGAAGACAAGTTTGTGTGTGTGCAAAACCATCCAAGCCAGAAGCACCTATATTGCTGAGGACTGCAAAGGTCTCGGGATGCTCCAGAATCCTGCTCTGTTGTTAAACTTGCCCTACAGATTTTATCATTATTATTATTAGACTGTAAAACTTTGCTTGCTGAAACAAAGTATTTGTGTTCAACAGGAGATTTCCTTCCCAGTCCTTCTGGGAAAGCCCACAGCTACCAAAAGATGTTTTTAAATTGGTCTTTTAATCCTCACAGTATCTTATTGGAATAATGTGAAGTTTATTAATATTTTGTAGCTCCTGCGCTGGCTGTGACACCGCCACTCCCCAACANTTAACACTGAAAATGAGTTTTACTTATTTTTTTTACCCCTCACAAAATCATTTTACTTCGATGTATTTGGGGTTAAATACCACAAAAGGAAGTATTTTGTATATGCGTTTTCAATCCTGCATTTCCCTGCTTTTACTGCTTCTGACATTGCAGTTTTTCTCACCGAAGAAAACACAGAAAGAACTTTCCAAATCAGGAGAGAGCAAGTCTGGGGACTATTTTTTTTTTTAGCTTTGGATTTTTGCACTCCATTGGGTTGAAAGAAGGACGGCTTTTTATTTCATTCAAACATTTTTCACCAATTTCTGCCGTAATAATCATTGCAGTAAAAGCGCAAACAGATGACAAATCAATTTATCATTTTAATCAAATGTTTCACTTGAAATGGAAAACGCGAGTCGCAACAAATTCAACATTTGGAATTAATACGGCATTTGTATGAGTTTAGAAAGAAATTCAAAATAATGTCAGTTCTTGTACTGACATCAAGGTCTGACTAATAAAAAACAAACCAATTAACCGCAAGGGCTGAAGTCGGGGACTTTTAAGTGCTTTTCTGGATCATTAATGTTTGCAAATGCTCAGAAGAAGAGCTGCTGGATGCCATGTGCCATTACAGAACTGGAGTTGGGGAAAACCACCGACTTGTCCGTTGTGTTTTCCTGGTCTAAGCAAAACAGATTTAAAGAGACACTCTTCACTCGCAGGGGATAATTTAACTCGCATTGTTTTCTTTACGAGCTGTACTTCCCTGTTTTACAATTATGTACTAGAGCCCATGGTTAAGAGGATGTGAGATTTTCATTACAGGAAATTCTGGAGAGGAAAACAACAAAACAAAACTGATTTGTCTGCAAATGTCAATTACTTAAGGAGAAAAAAAAAATGAGGAAGGTCAAACTCTCTCTCAGCATAGACAAAGTCTGCAAAGTAGGATTCCACTGTTAGAATTTGGTGACATTGTCCATTTGCTCAGCTCTTTTGCAACATTCTAGGAATTCTTTTGTTCCTCTGATTCCCTCAGAGTTGCTGCAAGTTTTTATCAGAGCTTTCCAAAAATTCAAGTGCTGTGGAATTCCTGCACGATCAGAAGGGCAATTAAAATTTAGTGATTCTAGCAGCATTACAAGCTATTAAATGGGTTGTGGGACTATTCAAAAAAAAAGATATGTTCACAGAAAAAGAAGGTCCAATTCCCACTTCAGATGTTCTGACTTTGTATAAGGATGTTGCTCTTTTTTCCTTAAGCAGGTCAGTCTCGATCTACACTATCATCAGCGAGACAAAATCCCTCTTTTAAAGGGCACTGACAGATTTCTAAAAAATCAGGTTTGTCAGTGGTCTCCAAATATATTCCACTATTGTCCCATAATAATGAAAAAGACGCTGCTCAACGCACGGAAACCTAAAGCATCTGTGTATCTTCAAGCAAAAAATTCCAGAAAATCCCAGAGATTGGGATGCCAAGGCTTGCAGTCTCCAAAGCAAGTGATCTACGTGAAATTTTCCCAAAGGAAAGAAGCATTTCTAATGACGTTTACAACTGATGTACCCAGTAAATGTCCTTAAATGATGTTATTTTCTAAAAGAACAGAAGTTTCCCCCTGAACAGTTTTATCTACCCTTTTCTAGGTCAATCCTGAACCCAGTAAAGGTTCTTAGATAATGGTATTTTCTAGCAGGACAGAAGTAAGTGCCCTCTGAGTAGTTTTATCTACTCTTTTCTAGGTCAGCCATTCAGAATCACGCATTTCCTCAACTCCTACTTATCTACTCCAGGTAATGGACGTGGACTCAAATGAGAATCATCTTAATTTGGAAAATGTCCATGGAAGAAGCAGCATCTGTTCAGCTTTTGAGCACATACTGACACGAACCGTCATGTAATACAATCGTGAAACTCAGGAGTGATTTTCTGTTGCTGTTAAAGAGTTCAGTGCTGGACTCAATGGACTCCAAGAAAATGGTAAAACTGTTCGCCTCACTTGGGAAAGAATTAGGCCAACGACAAATGTTTCTGACAGTTCCATTCCCATTACGCAAGTCTAAGCCATGCTGTGCCTAATTCAGAACAGATGATTCAGTGATCACTCCTTTCTTCAGGTTTCAGATAATGTCTCGCTGACTTATCGCCATCGACAACGAAAAATGCACATGAAAAAACTAAAATCTTTTGGTATTTTGCCATATGCCTTTGAAGATCAGTGTCCTGCTCTTTGGGAGTGCACAGATACACAGACGGAGCAGTCGTTCCTTCAGGAGACCTACAACCCAAGTTCACATCAAGATGAACCCACCAGCACGTGCCTGTGCAAGACATCATAGGCCAAATTCTATCTTTGCTCTTGACTTTTGGCATACCTCTGTATGTGACACTGGGACACGTTCTCTTTTCTGTATGCTTACAACCCATTTTACCATCTGACAAGGTCTTTCTTATGCATGGACCTATTGGAAGACAAACTTACCTTGAAGGAAAACATGATCCCACCAAAGCCAACAACAAAAGCCACTGTGCCATTGGTGAAACAACGTCACTAATTTCTCAGAGTGTCATCTCTGGTTCAGTCTTTCTTACAACTTTCTCCTCTCTACGTGGACATCTCCATTATTCATACTTAAAGCAGAGCAGATGTCCTACCTTTGAACTGCACACTAGTGTCTTCCTACTGCAAAATGCTCCAATATCGGCCTTCTGCTAAAAGAACAGCTCAAACCTCAAAAATCTCACCCCAGAGTTCTGGACTTTAGGAGCACTGACCAGTATTTTTTCATTGCTAGCTGTTCTATCTACTGATTTACTGGCACCACTAACATTTTGCCTCTGACTGAATTTGATGCGTTACAGCAACTTCTGCAACTCTCAGTGTCTTTACCAGCGAATCCTGGGAGCTGACTTAGCTCTGGAGTCAGCACCACGGTACCAACTCAGAAGCAAAGCAGAGCGAGTCTTGGAAGCCAAACACAAACCAAGCATGAGATGGGCTGGATTTGAAGACGATCCCTTCTTCTGTGTCATTACAGGAGGACTGAGATCTCTCTTTTCCTGTGGCATCTCGAGCCACCTGTAACAAAACAGTTAACTAGAAAAATCACACCGACACGATAAATAACTTGACTCCTGGTGAACTCTGCAACACTTCTGCTGTTTAACACAAATATTTAGCAACATTCCAGAAGCGCGGAATGACATATTTCAGGAAGAAAAATAGTTGTAAAAAAATGAAACGATTCATGAAACAGATTCATTCATAGCTCAAGCCTGGTTGGAGCCCAAAGTTTCTATCAAAGCAGAAGAATATCCGCGTGTTTGCTTCCAGATCAGGCAGGGACTGATCGTTCTAGCTGAATAATTGATGGAGCCAGTATACAACAATTAATCCCAGCAGACTGGATCAAATGAAACAAAGCAAGTTTATAATTTGAAGTACTTACTCCACAAAGAAGGATTTTGTTCACAGAACACTTAAAGAAATGGCTAAGGCAAGCTACAAGGGACGATGCTCATAACATACTTTTCAAATGTTACTCACAGTAATGCATAGATGGACTTGAAATAAAGTGAATATATCTAATATATCTCTATATATCTCTAATATAGCTAATTAAAATAGCATCTGGGATCAAAAATGAAAGCTGTGCAGTTGAAGCGGACTTACAGTGTCTAAAATGAGCAATAAAGTGGTCACCTTGTAGGGCTTTTTTAATGGATGCACTTGAAATAGAAATACACGTGAACTATTAAAAAATACACTGAACTATAAGGCATCGGATATGGTTTGTTCCCATAAGCATACAAACCACAGAACTAGGCTCTTTGATCATCCTATTTATTAGATACTTGCTTGGTTTGTTTGAAATATGTTAAGGATTCTGGAAAACTGGACTGAAAAATGTATTTGAACTGCGGACAGGATTAAACACATGAGGAACAGACATAAAAGTCAATCAGCTGCTCAAATCTCACTATGTTTAACATTAACCTGTTCAAACCCTGAAAACTGCATAAATCACAGGTTTCCTTCTA
>WEIS01013611.1:0-11200 GCA_013389965.1 Todus mexicanus | reverse complement strand
TATAAAGGCCGCGTTCAAGTGGAGAGAAAAACAGGCAAAAATATTTGCTAATTTTGCAAAGAGTCTTTTAATCAGCTTCTACTCCCGGCTGATGAAAAGAAGCCAAGTTAACCCAGCATTCAGGACCAACGACCGGCCAACGCAAGATTCTTTTCAATAGCTGGAGATACCATGAAGAAAGTAAATTCATCTAAGCTATTCTTTTTTCGTAGCAGTGTGGAATTTAGAAAGCTGATTTTAGTTAAGTATTGAAAAGGCTGGGAAATGGTGTCACTCAAAACAACCAAACAAAAACCCCGAAAAAGCCAAGTGGTACATTTTCTGCATACACCAGGGTAAGGACTCATTTTGGCTTGTCTGTTCTTAAACCTATTTCACGTAAACTTAATATCTGGAAAAGAGGCCGAGGCTCTATGAGTCCCTGCTAAGCACTTGGAAAACAAGGAAATATTTTTCGTGATCATCATGATGAATGAAATAAAGTCCAATTTCAAGAGCATTAAACTACTCGAAGGGAGTGCCAACATATACCTGCTACATCTGGAACAAAAAATGTAATAATAAACATATCTTAGAGTGGAAAATGTTGACGTTCTGGTGGCAGTCAGGTGTAACCACTGCTATATTTGAGAATGCTGGGGAAAAAAAGGTTTTTCCTCTTGCCCCAGTTCAGGATGCTGTTCTTGGTGATGTATGAGACATGGACATAGCTGGATTTCTCCAGAAAATAAAGCAGCATCTTCTGGTGCAAAGTAGAAATAAAACTAAATGCAGCTGGTTTGTAAATGAAACTTCTGACTCAAGAACTTTCTGCAGGGATCTGATATCAATGACTCCCTGTTGCAGAAGGTTCTTTTACTGCCTTCCCAGCAGCAGGCACCACAAATGAGTAGAAAGGTGGAGACAGCACAAAGGAAAGAAAAACAACTTACACGTCAACAAGGTGAAGGAGAAGACTTGTGTAAATAGGTTTTCTTTGTTGCACACTGCTGAAAATATACCAAGGATGTCCCAAATCCTCTTTTAAACAAATTTTAGTTTACAAAAAGAGTGACAGGACACTTTTAAGCAATGAAAAAAGTGATCAAAAATTAATGGTCAGGCTAATGCACACTCACCGAAATTACAAGCAAAATTAAAAGACTCATGCCTCCTTTCTTTACTTTAAATCTAAAAAGCATTCAAACCCCCCCAAACTATTAAGCACTTGCTAAGTAACAAAAGGATTTAAAAATGTGCTAGCAATATATTCAGGTTTTCCATTCTTTAAAGTAAACCAAGATAATATTTTACACATTACAAAATTTAAAACCGTTAAGAATAAAAATTGAAGCTACGTCCCAGTCACGGTGGCTTTCAAAATCTGCTACAGTTTTCTGTACTGGTTAGTGAACTCAGTCATCCAATAACTCCCTTCTGAAGTTTTACATCATTAACAGGGGCAGAAGCACAATTAGACACAAAGAACCAGCACCTATTGTCAGGGTTATGACAAAGTGCCTTCACTTTCGGGCTCTCCAAGAGAGCTGAAAGGCAGAAGGATTCCCCAGCTCAGGGCCACAGAAATGGAACGAAATGGTCCTGTCACCAGGAACTGCACTGGAATTGAAATCTTAAGGAAACAATTCGGGATCCCTGGATTTACAACACAGGCGCCTTTCGAAACTTAACTCATGCCCAAAGCAAGGCCTGCTGACTTTTGACGAGCTGTTCATTGCTCATCATTTTCCCTGAAAGCAGATAAATGAGGTGATGTAGCAGAAAACAGATGGCATTTGCGGTTACACATCCGAATTACTTCTGCATTGTGGAACTAGAGAGAATCTTTTCCCATCAACATCTCTTAAGTAGCAGTTCCCCTTCAGTGGTTTATTTTTTTCCCCCCCTAGTTTATGTTTTGTTGACTGCCACCAAAAGGCTGTATTTCCCTGACTACTGTCTCCTCTTATTGGGGTAGAAGAATTCTGTTGTTCTAGCATCAAATATCATAACCTGGAGTAAAGAATTTGCACAGATTTATTTCAGGAATCTTCTACAGAATGGTGACAACAAGGGCCACTGGAGCCCGGGTGTATCCCACTGGACAGCATCTCACCCCGCTTTACAATCACAAAGTAGGTGCAAACCTTCTACCAAAACGTTAAATTCTGTAGTTAAACTACACCTAATAATTTACTACAGCTACTTTTTTATGACCCATACTTAGTAACGTGAATATGCTACTGTTCTGCTCAGAATATTAATTCTTTCCAGAGGGATTTTGTGTGTTACTGATCCTCTCACTAGTAAGTTTTTCCTCCAAGTTGTTGTTTACTTTTTAATCCATACACATTTGTAAGTTTTAATAGGCTTAACTGCTTTAAAATTAAATTTCGCAACTGTAATTTGCTAAAATGCTATTTCCTCCAGCAAGTTAAGTTTTCAAAAGTATGGTGAGCGGTTTTGAGGAGCTATTTTGAGGAACAAAGTGGAGAACACCTCTACTACTTAATGTCAAATTAAGGAGTGTGTGCACAAAGGACTATCTGCAAGCAAAAAAAAAAAAGTTTGAGGGTTTTTTTTTAAATTGAGAAGTATTCTAAACAATCTTCCTCAAGCCATAAATTCATCGGGCTTCTACGTGAAATTTGCATAAAGCCCATTTTGGTTCAAAACCTATCCTTTCTCCTAAAAATAAAGCTGACCTAAACAACTTCAGTACAACCTATTATGAAGAAGTATCAGTTTAAAGTATTTCTATTTTTTTTCTCTAGGCTATACGAGCAGTTTTTACGCTCCAGCTCAACTACACCGAGTTTCTTTAATTTTGTTCTTTTTCTTCGAACGATCCCGTTTGTTTCTTGGGGTGGATTATTCAAAGCAGATACGCTGAACCAAGAAAAAGCCTTTTCCAGCTCCGGTCTGTCTGTCTGTCCGTCCGTCCGTGCTCCTTGCTCTCGCCTGCGCCCAAGCACACCCCCGTGCACGCGCAGCCCCGGTGCCGGCAATGCATGCAGAAAAGACTCACGCTGCCAACGCGCCTCTGTCCCCACGGTACGACACTTTACGAGGGTGATGTCGTTTCTTGCACTTCAAATTTCCTCCTCAATTTCTTCAAGCTTTCGCCCTACAAGGAACTGACGATCATCTTAATACTACTGCCCTCTACTGTTGAGAAATTAGGGATGGGGAAAATACAGCCTCTTGCACCGTATCAATTCTCGACTGAGGAACTGGAATAAAGGATTTTCGTGGTTTGAAATTTTGGATTTTTTAGTTACATGCATTATATGAGAATTGGGAACTGGGGGAGATTGTTCTTTCCTCTGTTTGGGGTAATATATCGTTATTGAAACTCTTAGTAGTGATAAAAGCTGTCGTATCTATTCCAAAGGCTTAGTAAAGGCAATTAAAATGCATATTCATAAAATATATTAAACTTGCCCAAACAAATGAGACGTGCAGAACGCACAGAAGTCAGCAGAAGCTGAATTAATGTGTCAACGCTATTTTGTTTGCATAACTGAAAACCACGCTGGAGTTGTGGACTAAATTGGACCTTAACCCTCACTGAAAAGCAAGATGTGAACATCTCAGTGATGATCGGGGGGGCTAAATAGAGATAGAAAAAATAGGCATTGAAAGCGTTGGTTTAAGACTGTCCCATAGGTTTGCAAATAATTGTCTCCACAAACCAACCTATTTTCATTTCACTTTGATTCAGGCACAAATAAGATTCACTGGATATCACGTGGAAATACTAGAAAAGGTTCGGATTTTTTTTTCTGTGAACATTTGGAAGCACTTCTCCCCCTTTTCCACTCCTCGCAGACTGAACAGCTTGCCCTTCGCTCCAGACTACAGTGGAGCACAGAAAGAGGACAGATGTTTGAAACCCAGGTGATGAGGTCATATCTCCTTCAGAGCTGGATTACAGGGTGTGCTGCGTGTATTGAAACCAGATCTGAATAAGACATCAGAGTTTTGCTCCTCTTGAGGACTTTAAAGACAAACTCTTACTTATCTTTTTCTCCTATACATCTATATTCCAACCTCTCAGCCCAGCAGCAGCTGGCTGCTACTTCACACCACTGAAGTCTGCCGTATTTTCTCCATCGTTACAGCAATTTTCCAACATTATCTTTCCTGATGCCGGATCCATATGCTCTCGTATGATTCATTACCCAGATGAGGATGCTTTTCTTGGGGAGCTACCTCCGCAGCCCTGGATCTGAACTCTCCTACACCTCAAAGCTGCTATAAAAGTTGGAGTCAAAGTTCAGAAAAATGACTGCTCCACGCGAATACCTTATTAAGCGGCAGAAAAATGTGTTCTTAATGTGATCCCCCCCTCTCTCTAATGTATGCAACTCAGCAGTTAGGGATGGGTCTCAGCGCACCGCTGATTACAAACTTGTCTGGAAGAGTCTATGTCTACAATTACCTAAGATGCCAAGTTTCTTTTTTTAAAAAATGCAATGTAGCAGAAGCAATTCTGCATGGTTATTTCACATACGGATAGTAAAAAGACTGATATTACCAAGAAAAATTTACACTGCGCAGCTTTTTCCTGCTAAACCCACCATGTTCAGGACCCTCCTCCTGCTTCTGACCCACCTACAGACCCTGACACTAAGTGAACTAAACGCTGCCACTCCTCTTTAACTTCTCATTCATGGAGCAGAACAAATTGTCAGCTCTCGAGGAATACACACGATCGTATTTGAGATTTTGAAGTGCATTAACTTTTTAATTTAAAAACTGAGGCTATTAGTTGAGGACCATTTGCCTGGTGTCATTTTAATTAATTTCTAAATTGAAGAAACACTGGCTGTGGGGATGTACAAAACGGAACATGTAAAATGCAGAGCAAGGAATGTCAAACTACTCCAACTATCTTGCTCAGTCTCTTTGTAGCCCACGTGTATTTCAGTGGCACTAGGTCAGCTTGCGCAGAAGTTGAATCCTCCTGGGATGCAAAACACTGGTGCTCAAAGGGAAAAAAGAATGGAGTAAGGGAGAAAGGAGGGCAGGTAATCAGAGGAAAGAGAGAGACAAATTAGAGAACTACTGGTAGCTCCTAAGTATAAAATGCGAAGTCTGAAAAAATTCCCACTGCTTCAAAGCTTCAAGTGTTAGTTAATATGAAGTCTAATTATTTTTGCAGTTTGGTATTTTTATTAAACATGCAGTGCAATACGAAACTTTCAGCTAATAGAACACATGTGTAGGTAGAGAGCGTTCTTTTTGGCCTGAGTTCATTAGTTCCACGAACCACGATGCCAGAAAAACAAAATGTAAATTCAGTGCAACTACCAGGACAGACAATTCAAGAGGGGAGGGGGGTAAAAAGGTTAAAATCAACAACTGGCAGCATTCTGCAGAGAAGCTGGTATTTATTACTAGCACTACAGAGCATAAAACGTATCTATCACCTTGGAAAATTCACTGCTAGAGTTTCACAGGAGATTTATGCCATTTTACGCTTTACTTGAGACAAAGCGAACAACTTTATGCTTTGCAGCCCCAGCTTCTTGTAAACCTTTTCCTCAGGAGTGGCAGCCTTCATTGAGGGGGGCACTAATCCTCACCTGAACAGAGAGAAGACCTCACACCTGCCGAGTGCACGGTAAACATGTGGCAAACAGCAGCACGAGATGAATTTGCAAAGGGAATATATCGTAGCCCAGCTAAGCTCTAGTACCCCTAGTAAGTATATATTAGTCAGCTGAAAATACTCAGCAACAGAAGGGCCACATTATTCACTTTCCCTGTTATCAACAGTCTTGGCAGCGCGTGCATTAAGAGTTCAAAACATGGAAGAAAAAGCCACTCTCCTGAAAAAGCAAGGGGCAGGTGGGAAAAGGACAGAGGTCTCTTTGATCACAGGTCATGGAGCGACAATTGCGAGCTACTGGATTGTTATGACTTGCGTTTCCACCGACCCGTATCGTGTGACGGGGCTTTGTGCTCTTATCCCACTACAAGAGCCAAGGAAAATGTATCGGTTTCAACTTCCATTCTTAAACCACAAACACAGTTTAGTTCAAGTCATTCTCCTCTGCAATTTTCATGAGCTAATAGCTCAAAAAATGATCAGCTGATGAGCAGAAGCCAGTTGAGCTCCCCTCAACTCTCTGGTGTAACACACATAGAGCCATCTCACAGCATCATGTGAGCGCTCCTCAGCCACTTCAAAACAGCCCCACATGGCTTAAACTGCTGATCAAGGCTTCAAAATCTAAAGCGGAACGGAGATAAAAATCCCCTAAATATTTGCTTGCTCCTATTTTTTTTATTTTTTTTTTTTTTGGCCACTGGAAAATAATCAAGCAGCAAATGCTTTTGGAGGAGCTGGAGGGGTCCTCTGAACACGCAGAGATGGAGCTGCAGCGTGACAGCGCCTGGCTGTCAGTGCTCAAGAGTCAGCAGTTGCTCTTTGCACCAAAAAGCAGCTGAGTGCATGAAGGAAACAAATCCCAACACTCCACCATTTGCTTGCAAGGGAAGCTCAAGAGCAGGGCACAGAGTACAGTCAGTTAAAAGACCAAAAATTGGGTGCTAAACCCATTTTCCATGTACAGCCAGAACCAGGATTACCCTAAATATGATTCGCCATATAATAGTACAGGTGATTTTACACCAATAAGTTGATGCTGATTTCATCATCAACAACAACAATCGATCAAATGATGCTTTTCTTCCCTACCTAATGTATGCTCACACACTCCTACAAGCACGTATCCTGAATCCATAGGTATGCAGAGACACGCACAAACCTTTACAAACACACACCTCTGGATAGGCAGTTAGAGTTTGGAAGTTTTTTACTACTCTGGGGTTTACTCCGTGACTCTTTTAGCATAAGACGCAGCTCAACGATATTGTCATATGAAAGGACTCATCCCTCCCTGGTTAACATAGGGGGGGGTCAGGAAAATATGCTCATCCCAGCAATTCCCTTAAAACCAGCATGAGCTCACAACAACATCCTAAAACTACATTCTTCGGTTCTTTTTAAGAAACAGAGGTGCAATTTGTGGGATACTTGTTACAAACAGATATTTCAAGGGGGGAAATAAAGGGACTAGGCTATAATTAAACGAAAAAGGAACTTAATCTACATGCCACTCTTAGAGAGAGGTAATGCCACCCGCTACTAATCTTTTCAGATGATGTAATTTGGACAGCAGCGCTTCACGAAGAAGAACAGAACAGTAAGTAGGAAAACACAGGCTCTGACATGCCTCCCAAAAATCACCTTTCCTAGTCTCACTTCTGCTTAAGTAATTCTGATTAAAGGCTCAGTAAAGATCACTTAAAATAGTTTGGGGTTTTTATTTTTTAAAACACAAATTTCAGATTGCTTCCCCACACAAACACTGGATGTGATCTAAAGTTCAGAGTACTGGTAGCTTTCTCAGGGCATTTGAGTTCAAGAACCTTCACGATGTGAGCCCTGAATTCAGGGCAGTACTCAAGGTCTAGCCATATGTTTCACAACTTAATATTCAACAGGAACCAAAAAAATTCGTAACACATTTATTGAAGCGGCCTGGCTAGAAAGCTTCTTACAGGAATATTCTTCTGCTGTGGATATTTTAATATAGCTCAACATTGAGTAAAGTGTGTCTGAAACCAAATGCTGACACCTTGACATGGAAATTCTGCTAATTTAATCACTTCTTGATTCATCACTCCAAGACAAAGCTGCTTTTTCTTACCCCATGTATGCATAAGCACCTAATAAAGCCATCTTATCAAAAAGAACAAAAGCAGATGTGAAAGATCAGCTTCTCCCAAGACAACCATATAATGAAAAAATAGCTGCTTAAACCTCAGCAATAAATGTTCTTAGGTTTGCAGGGACCGGAGCCCACATCTGGCCACTGCGACAGTTGATAGCAGAGCAAAAGAACACAATGTACACAGTCTAATCAATCCAGTTCGGAAATGTAAAGAGTGAAGAGGTCAAAGACAAGAAGGTATAAACCACGGTGATAAAGTGTCTTGCAGGAGTAATGCAATAAGCTTAGTCCAACACTTTGAGTCCCTAGACAAAATACTTTGCTTACGTTCTATCACTTTGCAAGCTGCTTACTTCAACAGTAAGACCAGAACAGATTTTGCTCTTTAAAACAGCCACGAATAATGTGAGATCATCCCAACTGTAACATTCATTTTAAAGACCAAAGTAAAAACGCCGCTTAGAACTGGGTTGTGCTCCTACCTGCCCATCTTGACCCACGTGAACTTGATGGATCTGCAGGTTTCCCTGTAAAACAAGAGCATTGACAATAAACATGACTCTGGAATTTAAAAAGTCGCTCGATCCCGAAAAAGGCCTGTTTCTCATCTCGTTATTAAACAACTCCAGTATTAAGGAAATCTATTAATTTAGGGAATTCTGCTGAGGGATATTTTGGCAATCCCGCTCCAATTCAACGGTCAGCACTTTAACCACAGAGGATAAACAGACTAAAAAGCAGGAGGTTTTTCAGCACCAGCACGTTCCTGTCTAATGTAAAGTATTTTAATGCGAAGTTTGTTTGCTGGTTTTTGAGGCAAGACTTTTGGTTTTCCTTACTCAAATAAAACTGCGAATTGAAGTCAAACCCTTACTAAACCAGAATCAGCAGAATACCATTATATTATTATTAAATAGCATTCTAGGTACGGAATGCTATTACTATTTCTTGTTACAAAGTTACTGCCTGGGCTAATAGATATTTTTATTTTATCAAAATTTTATACTAGAGACCAGCATTATTACAAGAATTACATCTATTACCAAAAAAAAAAAGACTCAATGTAAAGTATTTTAAGGGGAACTGTAGCTACAAAGTCTAAAAAGGAAAGCAAAATGAAATTTGTATTCATATGCTCAGAGAGGTCTTTTCAAAACTACATTTAGACTGAGAAAAAAACAGCTTTCCCAAAACACAGAGACTTGCAGCGAAATAGCACATTTCTTTGAGGAGAAAAAACTCAGTTCTTTGATTTCCATGTTTTCTGCATTTTCTCTCACTGGCAGCACTTCCTCTGATTTGAAGCTGTGTAGTACGTTGGAATAAATTTCAAACCAGATGTTTTCATCTGTCACGGGCAAATGTAGTCCTTAAACGCCTTACATACGGGAACTTTGGATGATGCCAGCGGACACCAGGGTGCACGTGAACCTCAGCATCAATGGCCACCAGGAGCTGCTGAATCATAATTTCTTCAGTGGCTTCTTCACTCAAGAATTGCTTCAGTTTTATTGCAGAACGTTCCGCATTCCTTCAGACCCAGAACGCTTTCATCCTTTCTTAGCTCTCTCTAGCTCTGACAAGCTCTTGAAAGGAAGCTGCCTTTAACGATAATATTTATATAATATTTACGATAATATTTATTCTGCAATAGCTCCCTGTGTTAACAGTATTCCTCTGCACCAAAAGTGGTTTTACAAGATGCAACTGAGGTACTTTTGACATGGATTAAACTGCCCCACAAGCAGATGTGCTTAACATTGAGTAAAAAAAACTCTACAGGGAAGTCAGACAGGTCTCTGCAGTGTATTGCAGCACATCTCAGAGGTACGGTTCTAGAACGAGCGTCCCAAGTTCTGACCAACATCCACTCCACAGGCACCCAAGTTTTTTGGCTCACCTCACTGTCCTGCGTGATTTGGACTTGCTCGCCTTGAGGAACCTGGGCTATGTGGAGATGGCCCTGTGGGATCCGCAACAAAAGAAAACACCAAGGAGCATCAGACGAAAATCGTGACTAGAGGAAGAAGCTATTACCTTGGATTCAACACAGCTTAACGTATAGCAGCTTATTCAATGAAAAACATTAAAGATAGCCATAAAAAATACAAAGCGCATCCATATTTCACCATCTTTTTATGCAAAGTATAAGCAGAGTGACTTTGTAGAAAGAGCAGTTGATTTTTGCATACGGGGAAAGAAAATAGGAGTAATGATAAACAACATTTATGTCGTGCCTTTCTCTACAGACAAAGGTTCTGCATTTTTGTCCGACGCACAAAGCATGGGACTAACTTGCTTTGGTGGACCAGCATTGGTGACTGAAACATGAATCCCGTTTAAAGACCTTGGAAATTCAGTTCTTAAACCAGACATATCAAGACTAGCTACTCCTTAAGAGTGAGGTTTTAAAAGTTATCTGTAAGTATCCACATATCTTTGTACAGTCACATATTCTAAAGCACAGCACCCTGCTAAACACTGTCTCTTAAGCTGCTGTAAATTGGCACGGAGTCATTAATCTGACTGCAGTTACACTGCTTTACGGTAGTGAAGATCCTGCCCTGACACTTTTAATAACATTAATACTTTGCATTGCTGGCCACAGCCAGCACTTCAGAATGGTATCAAACCTGCCATTTGATCAGAACATGGATAAGAGCGGACGGAATTCCTTCTGCATCCTGACTAGCCCGGCGAAGTCTTTGCTACTGTGATTTACCTGAAGGGAGATTGGATTCTAAATAACCTACTTCAGGGTTTATAAGGCTTTGTGTTCATTTTAATATGTCTGCATGAGACAGAGATTAAAGATAATCAGTTGGAATTCTGTCAAAGGCTCGTCTTATTTTATAACACAAGAACAATTGCATGTGATTTTCAAAGAAACACAGATCCCTCTATTTCAAACAGTTTCATTTCCTTTGGAAGGAAACTGTCTATTTATAGGGAGAAAAAACATACTGAGAGTATCACTCTGACAATGGGGACTGTATATAAAATTATAGCACAGCCCAGTCTACGGTGAGATTAGAATCACTTTCCCTCCTTAACATCCAGCTCTCAGGGCTCCCAGGAAAAAGCACTGAACATTTAAAGATCCATTTATAGTGTTTTCAAATATAATAATCCTTTCTGACTAAAGGGAGGGGGAGGAAGGTGACTTTGTTCACCTTGGTATCACACAGCATTCCAAAAAAGAACTGCTCGCTCATCCTTTGCAGATACGTACCTGGCTTTCGAGGGGAGTCCTGTCAGTTTGTTCACTAATTCAATTTAATACTCAGGGCTTTTATATACATATATAGTATAAATAACTTCTACCTTACTAATAACTCTTAGCCTGATCTACATGTATCACTCCCTAGAAGTTAAAAAGCAACACCATTTCCATCTCTTTGAGCCGAGGACTCCTCTACACGTTCAACGAATGATGACAACATTTAGATAGTGGTTGTGGATCATAGAGGATT
>WEIS01013610.1:4151-24246 GCA_013389965.1 Todus mexicanus | reverse complement strand
ATATATTTACCTTTTATTATTACCATTATTATTGTTTTCATGTTTTAGTAAAGCTGTTCTAGTTTCCTTTCCTAATCGCTAAGTCTCTCTCCTTTATTTCCTTTCGTCCCCTTTTGGGTGGGGAGGGGGAGAGAGCATCTGGTGCAGATTTGGGGGGTGCCCTGACCCCAAACCGTCACACTGGGTTTGAGGGGGGGGGGGGTTGTTGCACCAGGACAAATCGTGGGGCTGAAGGTGTCTGAAAACCGCTCAGCTCTGGCTAAAGAAAGAGCTGGGGTGGGGGTGATCAAAGGGGGTTTCTCAAGGGTAAAAAGTACAAGGTGATTTTCTCCCTCCCCGTTTCACTCAGGGACGCTCAAGACCCAAGGGGGGTTCAGGAATCTTCAAGAAAAACCTTTGGCATCTCCATTTGAGGACACTGGGAGGTGCAGCACCACTTCTGCAGAGGCAGCTCTCTTGGTTCGTCCCCCCTAGTCCCCCTCCCAAACCCCTGTTCTCCTCCAGATCTGCCCAATTTCCAGCTAAGGCTGTTGGTTGGTGTTGGGCCTTTCCCCTCCTCAACTTCAGACGAGGATGTCTGGAAATGGTTAATCCCAAGAATGCCGCCGGGTTCCTGGCGCGATGGGAAGGGGACGGGGTCGGTCTATAAAACCTGAGCAGCCTGAGAACGGGTGGTTTGCGAGTCTGGTCCTCCTCGCCTTGGCCTCTTCGGCAGAGGTTGGGCTCTGGGCTTTCCTGAATCCATCCTGATGGCTGCTGCATCTCCAGATGTTCCTCATCCTGGTGGGACCCCTTGGTTACGTGCGTGCCCAACCACCGCCCTGTCTTCCCACAGAGACGTGGCCCTTCGTGTGGCCCCATTGGACCCAAATTCTCTCTCCAGTAGGAGAGAGGAAGCAAGGAGACATTTTCTAGCAGAAATCTGCTTGCTGGATTTCCCTCGACACCTCAAGGTGACCCTCTCTTGGATCCAACAACCCTGACGTGCTGCTTTCAGGGGACGTGTTGTGAAGTTCACGGTTCGCCCTTCGGTGCAAAAACTGCCCCCTGTAGAAGATGGGATGGTTTGAGTTGGGTAGAGACCCCCCAAAGTGCTCTTTTGTCCCCAGTTTCATGGACGTGAGCAGCTGGGGAGAGCAGAGGACACCCCAGCACCTCGCTTTTGTGTACAGCTCTGCCACGCACCCAACCTCCCTTAGGGAGGGTTGACGTGGAGGTGGCACCTCTAGGTGAAAAGACGTGGTGGGACACCTCCAGTCATCAACTGGTTTGACAAAGGTCAAATCCAAACCACATCCAAGCAACATCTTCCTCTAGACCTTCTCAAAATGGATGGCAAAGCCTTTGAAGGTTGAACTTGATGATCTTAGGCATCATTTCCAACCTTCATGGTTGATTCGATGATTCTATAGCAGCCCGCAGCTCTCCTGCACCAGGAGATGAAGTTTGACTCAAAATGTGAGCCCCAAATGAGCTCTCCCGCACCACGAGGATGCCAGCGAGCTCATTTTGGGCTCGCATTTTAAGCCAGAGCTCATTTTGGGCTCGCGTTTTAAGCCAAGCTTCAGCGCTCCCTTCTCCAGGACCAGCCCTGGCTACCTCAGCGCCGTCTTTTGTTGTCTTTTTCCTGCCATTCCTTTCCCAGTCTATAAAGCGGCCGTAATAGGTGCTGCAAATCAACGGCGGCTGGATGCTAAACACGCCGCCGCTCGCCGATGGGCTCTTTGTGACCCCAGCGCGGCGACACTGATTTGTATTTATATTTTTCAGGGCACGAAAAAAACCCAAGATCGTTTCTCGGCGAAATGAAACCGCCGCTTCCCGCAACAAAGGAGGGAGCCGGTACCGCAAAAAAAAGTTCACAAAGACCAACCCCCTAAAAACCTGCTGACTGCAACCAGCTCATCTTCGCAGTATATTACTGCTTATTGGAATATTCCCCGCATCCACTTTACCATATGTTTGCCCTCCCTCGCTCGAGCTTGTGCAGCTTCGCTAAATTACACGTTTAAAGCCAACCAAAGGAGGAAGGGGGGAGAGGGGGAGCCCAGGAACGCGCCGAGGAGCTTTTCCTGCCACAAAGCCCAGCTCAAAAAAACGAGGCGTTGGCGCCGGGCGGCCAAAACGACCCCGAATTTCCTCATCGGTGGGATTGGGAAGGGGCAAAAAGCCGCCGAGCGCGATGGTTGCACCTTCCAGTTTGGGTTCCCCTCACGAAGCGGCGGTGGTGGAACAATCGGCGGCTCTGTTCGAGCTCCTCTCTATTCATGCGGTAATTAGAGAGCTGGGGATGACAGGCGGTTTAATGACGGCTGTAATATCTACCTGCATCTCGCCCGACAGCTGGTGCGCCGGAGCGAAAGCGCGGCCATGTTTCTTGGAGATGGGCTAATAGGGGAAAGAAAAAAAAAAGCTCCAGCTAACAAGGAAATAAATCTCCCCAAGGCTAAACTTCGCCGCAAAAAAATGGCTTGGTGCGCAGAGAAAGGAATTTTAAACAAGTCGGGCCAAATTCAGCCTGGCTGGAGCGGAACCGGCGCCGTTGCCGCCGTCACGGAGCTCAGGCCCCGCGCTTCGGAGGGGCTGCTTGGGAGTGGGGGGTTTTTTAAGCGTTTTTTGCCGTTTATGCCGGTATAAATCAGGGCTGACACGTCCCGAGCCGTTGGGTTTACACCGGGCTGTAAAAGCGGCGGCTGGGCAGATGCGAAAGGACGAGGCGGTCGGCGCTGGGGGTTGCTCGCCGGGGCCGGTGGGTGCCGTTAGCTGCCTGATCTTGACAGCCGTGGTGAGGACAAGGTTGCGATGGAGGGACCCACGTTGGGGGGATGCAAGGAACCCCCTTTAGGTGTCGCAGGGGGCGGTGAATATTCGGAGGGATCAAGCGCCTTGGCAGGAGGTGCTGATGCCGCGAGTGAAGTCCAAGCTCAGGCTCAGATTTTTGAGGTGCAAGACACAAGGATGGGGCTGAAGGCTTAAAACCAAGACCTTCAAGTGGCCTCAAGTGATGCAGTGGAGCACTGGGAGTAAGATCTCCAGGGAAAGTGGTGCTTTAGCTGGATCACGGTGCTCTCCTCCTGCATGGGGTGGATGGATCCGTGCACCTGTGTCAGAACGTGGGGCTGCCCCTCTCCCAGACCACATCTGCTTCCCAAAGGGGATGGGATTTCCTTGGGTGTCACCTCCCCAGGGGCTCCTTTCCCTTCCGCATCCCTCCAGTATCTACTACATGTCTGCTTTGCTCGGCTAGATCCACCAGCCCTGGTTGCTCTTGGTGTGTCTCCTTGGGTGAAGGCAACTGGGAAGAAAGAAGAGAAGAAGCTGAGATCTTTGGGCATCGAGCCATCGCCTCCAAGCCCTTCCAACCCTTTCAGCCACAAGACCAGGGCTGGTGTTAATGTGCACGAGGACATCCCTTTGAACATCAGCCCATCCAAGGGGCACCACCCCAAACTGCACCCACCAGCCAGACCTTTAGGTGCCCAACAGGAGTGAGCTGAGCTTGCAGCTCCTCCAGCGCATGGTCCACAGGCGGGAAAGGGAGCAGGATGGGACCAAGCCCCTCGCTCTACCATGAATTACAGCTGCGGGGCTGCCGAGCCCCAGCCCGGCGAGAACCTGCCGGTGCCGGCGATGATTTGCAGCTCAGGCCAGCCCAGCTCGCTGCGTGCCTTCTCCAAACGGATCCGTCTGAACCGGCTCAAGTTCTCCCCAGCACTAATTGATTTCTGCTCGCAGCCGGCTCCCTTTCAGCCCCCTGCTAGTCCCCAGCCCTCAGGAACCCGGAGATAAAGCCCCAGGGTCTCAGTTTCCTGTAGTCAACTTCCAACCATCTGATCAAGTGTCTTAAGATCTGTCGATTTCTCTCTTTTTTTCTTTTTTTTCTTTTCCCCTTCATTTTTTTTTTGCCTTTCCCCTTTCTCAGGCATCCCCAGGGAAGTTCCCAGAACCATTCCTCATTTCTTCCAGCCATCTGCTCCGAGCCACGGCGAGAAAAATCTCCCTTCCTCCCAAACTCCCCTTAAAAACCCCCGTTAATCCAACTCGCTTGGGTCGCACGTGAGGTTTTTTTTGCAAGGGACGTGGGAAACGGCTCCTCGGCAAGAGAGGAGCTCAAAGGAAACCCGGAGCTTTCGGGGAGCAGCAGATGGAGGAGAGGCCGAGCTCGGTGGCATCGGCGGTGCCGTGAAACTCGGCGTCTCTCGGGGCTGCCCCGACCGTTGTCAACCCATTAAAAGGAATCCTGCAAACAATTTCTCAGCGTCTTTCCAAGGGAGCTGCTGCTCTGCTTGGTCCCTCCTCGGGCTGTAATTTAAGGGCTCGGAGGGGGTGTGCGTCCCTTTCTGGAACCGCCGGTGCTCCGCATGCTGTGAATAATATTCCACTTCTTTTTTTTTTCCATCTGTGACTAGATTTACGACCCGGCAGCTCCGTTCAGATCTAGGTCTGATTTCGACGGTCGATGCTGGAATGTGATATTTTCCTAAATGTCCCTGTAGTGCCATGAAATCCAGTTATAAAGAAAACAAGGACATGTTTTAACAATAAAACCAATGTGCATGATCTAATTAAATGGCATAATAAAATTAGGAAATAAATGCACAAAGCATGAAAACCTGTTCCTTGAAAAGTGAATCAAATTGGCTACTAAAACCCAGCGTTTATTCCTGGAGAAGGAAGCTGGGAGATCTTCTCCTCCTTCTCCGGGAAGGGATCTCCAAACCTTTTCCAGGTTTTGGAAAGGTTTTGCCGTTGAGGGTTGTTTTTCTTTGAGAGCTGGACGGAGCTGGAGGCAACCGGGAGGGGGAAAAGGAAAGAAATATTTGCCGAGTGGATGCATTTACCTGCTGGAAAACCCATCCCGTGCACAAGATGAATAAATACATCATGAAGGAGCCCAAAGCCTGGGGGAGGAAGGGGTTTGCTGCCGAGGTTTAACTCCAGCAAGACCCAGAAAGGTGGTTACGAGGTAATAATCACCCTACAGAGCTACTATTGGCAAAAAAACCAAGGTGGAAATTTGGTCACCCAAGTCTTGATCTCCTGTGAGATGTGAATAAAATCGATCTTTTCTTATCAAGCTTCCTTTGGGTATGGAAGAGGAGATATTTAAACCAGGAGCCCAAGGAACGTTCGCAGCCCGTGGCCATGAGCGATGCTGGCTCCATGCGTGCGAAGAGAAGGTGGCAGAGGAGAAGGAGGAGGAGGAGGAGGAGGAGGAGGAGATGAGTTTGACTCACCATCTCAGAGCCTCTGATTCTGCCGTCTTGCCAAGGGAAGCGGGAGCGAGGCCAAAGCTGGAGCCCTGGTTTTGCAGCCAGCACCGGGCAAAGAGCAAAGCCTGGCTTTGGACATCGAGCTGACGCTAAAACCTGGCAGCCCTGGGGTGCTTGGGCTGAGCTGGAGGCTCCGAGGGTGGAATTTGCAAGGTTTTGGGTTCGGTTTTGGATTCTGCAAAACTTGGGAAGTGAATGGAGCCGGGAGTTTGCAAACCTCAGTGTTTCAAAGCGGAGAGCTCCAATATTTGCAATTTTGGTTGGACTCGATCATCTTAAAGAGCTTTTCCAACCAAAATGATAGTGCTAGGGTTCCTCCAGCATGGTTGAAGTTAGGCTGGTGCCAACAACCCAGAGGTTCTGGGTGGGGGCTAAGATCTGCCTGGGGTGTCCACCTCTCCTGGCTCTGCCTCATGACACCAGCAGAAAATCCCTTTTTTCTACTCTGCATCCTTCATCCAGCCCATCCGTCAACCCTCTTGGCACACTCCCCCTCGCAACCGTGTCATCTCGCGTCCCCCCGTGGCGTTAAATAATTAAACCGTAGCACGTTGTAAAAGAGCAAGGAAAAAAAAACAAACCACCAACCCAACGAAACAACAACCCACGATCTGTCTTACAGCTGCGGAATAAAATCATTTGGCACCACCGCCGAGATCAGATATCATTCTGGCAGGCGACGGTGCCAAAGCTGGGCGCGGGTTGGGGTTGGTGGCCTGGCAGGGCTGTGGGATTCTGGATGACCCCGGTGCTGGATTTGGCCCCTGCAGCAGATGGAGAAGCTCTTTGGCTCTGCCACGGTGGAAGAGGGGGGGGGGTTCATGGGTGGGAAAAGTCAATGGAAAACTAATTCTTACCCAACGTGGTGAGCTCGTCAGCCGGCGTGGGAACGCGGGGTGGTTGGGTTATCGCTCGGATCAGCCTCGCGGGTGTCGATAAGGCCACGGGGGATGATTTACTGCGTAGGTGAGAACACGATTTGGTTCTGTGCCTACTCCCTGCAAACCTCCCAGTAGGGTCAGAGCTCCACACGCCTTCAGGACGAGGTGCTGAGCAGCATCTCCGAGCCCACGAGAGACGGGCGGCGGCATCCGAACACCGACGTAGACACAACATGGGTAAAAGCCTCAAGAGTTTGGGGGGTTTTTTCTTTTCACTTTGCAGTTTCACCCACCGAAGAAACTTTCTGATTTATTCCCGGCCCCCGTTTTTCCCTCACTAAGGGCATGACACACATTATCATTCACCACCTTCGTTTACATGTAGCAAACATAGGTCAATTTATTTCCAAATCCCCTTTTTTATGGCTCTATTGAACTATTTGCCACATTATTTATACGTTAATGCGATGAATCCCTCTGGATATCACACTGTCTAATAAATAACGCGACAAATCATTAAGCAGGGTGATAAAATCAAGCCATTTAAAAATACATCAACCTGTGTTGCTTTCATGTAAAATAAGCTCCAGGGGCCCATCAGCGGCGGAGAGGAGGCACGTGTGCGCCCACAGGAGGGAAAAAAAAAAAGAGAAGAGGCAAAACACCTGCTTTTGCTGAATATCCTGAAAAATGAGGACCAGGTTGTCTGGGGGTTGGTGGCTTTTTCCCGTAGCCGATGAAGCTGGAAGGATGAAATGAATTGGGGGGATGATGGGTGGGTGGTTTTGGGTGTCGAGTTGAAGGCAGCTGGTTGAAGGCACCAGGGTGAAACTTGTTCCCCCTCGAAAAATCTCGGGAGACCCAAATTGGTTGTTGGGATGGCTCATGGCTCCCCCATCGGCGTCCTCTCGAAATGGTCATGGAGGTAACGCAAGCCAAGCCGGCTTGTCGCAACACGCTGAGGTGTTGGCAGCTCCTGGCCTTGGGTGAGGAGAGGTGGTGGGTGGGAGAGAGGACCCACAGCCCTGGTATCACCTCTGGGATTTTCCAGAGGAGCTGTGGCCATGGGATCCCAGGTGACCAAGCAACGCATGCATTGGTGAGCGAGGAGAAGAGGTGGCATCTCAGCACCATCTACTCACGCAAGGTGGATTAGACAGTGGGTGCTTTAGCAATCGCATCCCTGACAGCACCCAAAACCCTTCCGAGGATGAAGGAGGTGACCAAAGCTGGTGAGAAGCCTGTGTTGGAAGAACCACAGCTCTTCTCATCTTGCCTTCATCACCCACCTCTCCTTGCCTTCATCACCCACCTCTCCTTGCCTTCATCACCCACCTCTCCTTGCCTTCATCACCCACCTCTCCTTTCCCTCATCACCCACCTCTTAATGTCCCTACAAGCACATTTGCATCTGTGGAGGCTCCATCCTCTCATCAACCAGCTCCATGTGGTGGAAGTGCCTTTGCCGGCCACCATCTCACCCAAGCCCAAGGAGCAAACCCCCACAACTCTCCCATTCTCTGCTCCCAAGCCATCGCTTGCCTCTGGCACTTCCAAATGATGTAATCCACTCTATTTGTGTGACAACAAAACGGTTATTATAGTAATAAGCATAATTAGCACCAGGCAATTACCATAATAATACATTTCCCTGGTTCCAGAGGTGCTTTTACAAAACAGGTTTATTTAAGATTTTGAAGGAATAAATAAAAATTGCCGGGTGCCGCAAGAAAAGATTTCGTCGCGTCGGTGCCTGAGGAGCAAAAAGCAGAGGCGAGCGTGGACTTGGAGGTTATTGGGTTGCTCTTCGCCAGCAGCTCAAGGAAAACTTATCCCAAAGATCTTCTCCGGACGGATGAAGTGGGAAATCTGTGGGATAACCTGGAAAGGGCACTCCAACATCATCTCTCAATGGATGCAGCCCATCATAGAATCATAGAATAATTAAGGCTGGAAAAGACCTCTTAGATCATCGGGGCCAGCCTAGGACCTACCACCACCACTCAGCTAAAATCATGCTGAGGGATGTGCCTTGGATGTGTTGTGTGGAGGTAATGAACCTCCAAAAGACCCTAGTTTGGTGGTCATCACAAGAGGACAGTCCCCAAAGACTTCCTCGGGGGTCAACGTTGTCGCTTTTGAAGATGCTACAGGGAAGTGGAGCTGGAGGAACCACCAGCTGCAGCCAAGACTTTAGGCAGGATAATTATATTGATTAAAACCCTGCTTTTTTTAGCTTAAACCCCACACCTTTTGTGTTGTGTCCACCTGCAGAGCTGAGAAGCTTTTCCAGGGAGCCTGGGTCTGAAGGTGCTTCAGGACTGGGACTTGAGCAACACCCCAAGGGCTTAGCAGCTCTGCCAAGGTCTTTAGGTTGGGTTTTAACCCCAAGATGGTTAAAAATAGTCTGGGGGATGCGTCGCTGCTATGACATCCTTGTACCCAAGAGCGATGTGTTGTGTTCGGCTGCAGTTTGGAGGAGAATGTCACCTCTGCTGGACCTTGTGTCCCTCCACTGAGTTGAATGGGAGGTGGAGAAGCTGTGGGAGCAACTTGGTTCCCCACTAATCCACCCCAAAAGTCCTCCTCTGCTCAGTCCCCCGTATCCCAGGGTGAATTCTCTGATGCCTTTGAAGGTTGTGCAGCTTTTCCTTTGGTTGGTGAGGTCAGAGATGGGGCAGCAAAGGGGCATTTTCTCACCCCAAATGAATTTTTGGAAAAGCATCCTCAGCACAGCAGAGGCAACTGCCAAGGATGATGTCCAGCAAGCCTCTTGATTCTGCCTCGCCTTGCCACCATGTTGTCCCACAAACATCTTCTCCTCATCCACCGTGCTCAAAAAACCAGTTCAAAACCAGTCCCAGGCTCAGCCTCCTTCCCTGCTTTGCTTCTCCTGCCTTTTCCCATTGGATCACCCAGGGTTGTGTTGGGAGGACGACTCTTCCAGAGCATCACTCCATGTTTTGGGGCAGGATTGGGGGATTTGGGATGGAAGTAGGTGCGCTGGAGCCACCTGGTGCTGACTTGCTGTTGGCCCCAGGGCTGAATCACCTTTTTCTTGGTCTCCTGGTCCAAAAAGGATGGGGTTTTCCACCCATGCATGAATTTCCCCAAGAGTTTTGCATTTAACCCCTTCCAGCTTGTCACAGGGCTGGGATCTGCAGGACGTCACCTTCTGCTCATCTCCTTCCGCAAGCTCCAGGTCAAGCTCTGACCCAAAGACGTTTTCTCTTCCTGCCTTTGAAGCAGACGGCGTCTCCTGGCCGTGCAGAGCGTAAACGCGAGCCCTGGCCTTGGTATTTTTAAAAGCCGCTTTGAAATATTCGCTTTAGGACTCTTATTCCCGCAGCCTTATTCTTTTCAGATGCGAAGAACGAGCCGCTTGGCAGCCGGCAGCCGGAGTTAATCCGATGCAAATGCGGCGAACCCACCGCAGCTGAACTCCTTCCATCCCAGGGTAAGGCTGCGCCCTTGAATTCTTGACAATGGCTCTTTGGAAAGACACCAAAAGCATCTTCTCAAGTCTGGTTCGAGCAAAAAAGTTTTATTAGCGGGAAGGGGGTAATGAAAATAACGTGAGCTGGCATCGTAAACACGCACGCTCAGACGGAGGAGCCGAGCGCTGTTTGGAACAAGCCGCGTAAGCACGGCGGGATCGTATTCTTGCAATCCTCCCAAGCCAACCCAACGCCAATAATGAGCCATAAATAATACCTGGGCTCCCTCGCAGCAGGTTAATCCACTCGAAAACATGAAGCGAGCTGGAGAAATCACCCGAGGATGGAAAACAGCCCGGTAGCCAAGCGCAAAGTTGTTGCGCAGACGGAGCCGGTGCCAGATTTCGAGTTGCTGGATATAAACAGTTTCTTGGCTCGTCCTGTGGCTGCTTGGCCACCGAGCAGCTCTGGCTTCGTGTGGAGGTGTTCGAGCTGCTCCGTGCTGCAGCAGGGACACCCCGTGGCTGTGGCCCTCCCTTCCAAAACCCTACTGAGATGCAGGTGGGGGTTGCTGTGTCCACCAAGGTGGGTTCATGGAGGACTGTCGTGAATGAGGAGCTCAAGATCCATCCAGATGGACCCAAAAAGTGGAGGAGTTGATTCCATGGGGGGATTTCATCTGCTGCCAAGCCCTGAGTTCAGCCTGGGATGAATCTCAAGAGACGTCAAGGTGGTCATTTGATCTGCAGCCCCCCAGCTTATCCAGCGGAGGTGGAGGAGAGGAGAGCCAGCCTGAAATCCACCTTGTCTCATGGCTCTGTGGGGAGCTCCTGACGTGGAAGGTGATGAAGGTTCCAGAGATGCCACCGAGCTGCTGAGATGGAAACTCAGCCTGGCCCCTGGCCCCTCAAATCCCACCACCCTGACAGAGCAGGATTGGGTCACCCGAGATGCCGACTCACCCTTGATTCCCCTTTGTAGGAGCTGCCAAAGCTTCGTCTAAACAGAGGCCTGTTAAGTCAGGCAAATTCCCATCCAGGACCTCTCAGCTGCTATTTATAAAACCTCCGAGCCAAGCAGGAGAGTGAGGAGGGCTCACCCGAGCTGGGAGAGGGCGGCGGGAGCAGCGTGTCTGGTTTGAAGGCAGCGTCGTGGCCGTAACGCTCTGCAGATGTTGAACCAGAGCAATTTAGTCATCAGTTGGTTCCATTTTCCTATTTTCTTTTTTATTACTACTACTACTACTACTACTACTACTACTACTATTATTATTATTATTATTACTTTTTGCTGGGTTTTTTTCACCTCTTCCCTTCCCATATGTGTTTCTTCCTTCTTTCTTGCCAGGCTCCAAGCCCTACATGCTCCTTCCTCGCTTCGCAGAGATAACCCCAGTGATCCATCAAGGAAAAACTCCCTCCAACCCTACCCCAGGAGATTCCCATGGGCCAAAATTCATCTTTAAATGTCATAGGGGTAGAAATAAGTCAGGACTCCTAAACCCACAGGCCACGGGGCTGCCCAAGGACCACAACATCTTCCAAAACTCCTTCTTGGCTGTTTCTCTCCACCTCAGCACTCCCAGGGTTGCTCAAGTTGAGGGGGGCATCAGGGACTCATCTCCCTGCCAGGTTTTAAGAGAAAAAAAATCCATTTTTTAAAAAGAGAAAAATCCTGGAGCTCTTCTGCTCAGGGGCTGCTTTTCTGCTCAGGTAGATCCATCGAAAGCAAAGCAAGAACTTTGCAGCCAAAAACCACCGGGAAAGGGAATAAAGGGTGGAAAAGCTCCATCGCTGGCCCCATCTATTGAAGCAAGTGGTTCTCCATGATCGGAGAAGGGAGGTGGGGCTGGGGCTGGGGTCTAGAGGGAGGAGCTGGCTGCTGGGCAAGGATGAGATGGGATTAGACATCTGGGAGGGACGATGGTGTCCCTGAGCAAACCCATCACCTGCAGTCGCAGATGTGCGAAGGGGCCGTGACCACCCTGGGAAATGCAGCCTTAAAAAAAACGTCAAGATTGGGTGTCAAGCCCGACATGAGCTGGGCAGGAGGGCGAAGAAAGGCCAGTTTCTGTCCCAGCATAATTCCTCCTTGTCACTCGCCGCGAGGAGCCGCATTCCAGCACCACCAGCCGCGGCAAAGCTTCCAAAAATATCACTTTCACCAGGAGTTATGGTTTTCGGCTTCCTCTCTGGAGGGCAAAATCCTTCCCTCCCCCCCAGCCCTTCCATCCCAGCGTCCCTTCCAGCCAGCGGAGCAATGAAACACAGGATATTTCGCCCCAGATCTCTCCAGCTGCAGCCAAGTAAAGACACGGCTCCGCTGGAGCCAAACGTGGCCCCTTTCCAGCTCCCATGAATGGGATGGTTGGAAACCAGTCATATTCTTCTTCTTTTTTTGTTTTTTCTTTGAGGGATTCTCAAAGAGCAGAAGGAAGGGAGGGAGAGCTGCAGGGTTGGGCAGGTTGGTTTTTTTTGGAGGCACATCTCTGATGTCATTTGTTTGAAGAGTAGACAACTGGAGAGAGTGAAGGGGTAAAAACCGGGGGGTTATATCATTGTTCCCTGCACGTGTCACTTCGTAACCTTGAACCCAGAGAGCAGCACCAACCAGTTTGGGCAGCCATCTGCCAGATTTCATTGATCCAGCAGAGAAGGAAGAACCTCAAAGGAGAACCCTCAACCCTTCGTAGCCCTCAGAGAATCTACACCACAAAATTATCCTCTGCGGTCATTTATTGTGCCACGGTTTGGGGTCAGGGCACCCCCCAAATCTGCAACAGAACGATCTCTGCCCCCTCCCCACCCAAAAAGGGAAGANCCTTGGTTCCCACACCAACCCTTGGTACCAACTCTAACCACGGAGCGTTCTCACTGCTAGAAGCAGACCCTGTCTCTAAACACGCTGCTAACTTCAGCCAGACTTAGGTGGAAAGTAAATTCCTAGAACAGAATTTCTGTTCTAACCCAAGCCAGGACATATTGTCAAGCCAACGCTGCCCCATCTGCCCTTTGGGCTCCTCTTCTTTCCAACCGCCACACCCGAGATAATTCCCTTGGCCCGATCCCCTCTGGATTAGCCTCGAACCGCTCGTCTTGAAGACGCCGCCCGCGAAGGGTCACGTGTTCCTCATCCAGCGCCTCGGCATCGCTGCGGAAGAGAATAAAACTCAAATATCAAGCGGAGCCCATTATATCGGCTAATTGGCTGACGGCACGGCGAGGGTGTTAAAATGGGTCTTTTAACCGCGCGTTAATCTCCCCGAAGACAAACTGTTTGTTTTTTGCGTTTTTACGACGCCCGCTCCCCCCTTACCCCGCCCCGCGCGTTGTATATTTTGACCCAGCTGATGGACAGAGTTATGGGGGAGAACTGTAAAAAAGTAATTACAAATTATGAAAAACATCTAGAGGGCTTTTCAGGCTGGTGGATGAGGCAGCGTGGCCGGTGTCTCGTGAAGATTTAATGCTTCTGGGCTTTATTATCTCCATCTAACCATCCATCCTTATAAAGCGACGGCGGCACGGTGCTACTGTAATAGCCCCGAACGCGGCCGGCGAGCGAGATAAGGCAGCTCGCGCCGGCCCAACCCTCGAGCGTCATCGTTTTATCCCTTAAGCCCACGTGAAATGGCCGATTCTCCAAGGTCAAGGCATTTGGGGGCAGTATCAAAGCCCCATCAATCCCCCTGATGTTAACGAGGTGGGAGATGCGGGCGCTGGGCCAAGATGCTGCTTGGCTGAGGATGAGGAGCCACGTCAGAGAGTTGAGATGTGTCCCCAGCCATGGGGAGCCGGAACAAACCCCGTGGGGATCTCTCAGGTCAGCGAATCCACGATGACGGGTTGTGGCCACCAAGTTAACACCGTTGAGTTGACATCGCCCTTGTATTTGGTGCTGTGAGTCGATGTCACCGTTGCCTTTGGTGCTGGGAAGAGCAGCTGGGATCACCCAAAGGTGACCATGTGTGTGACGCAACCTGCGTCTGCAACAACCTCAGCCCCTGGCACGTCTTGGTCCCACCACATGTTCATCATCCGCAGAGCCGTGTATGTCCTCGGTGATCATAGAGGTGCCTTAGGACCATCCAGACATCACAATTCAACTTCCAGAGCGATATTTCTGTTGAAAACCGATGAAAAAAGGCCCCAATCAGTGGGGAAACCCCGGCTGGGAGGTGCTCAGCAAGTCCGGATGATCCCACCACCCACTCTGGCAAGTCCCTCCCACCCGACGGACGCTCCCCCTGCGGTCAGCGGCGAGCCAAGGAAGCCGGATGCTGGCAAGGAGCTGACAACGAAATGAAAACCATCAGGTTGGAGCCGCTCCAGCTCCTTGACAAGGCGACTACTCAGAGGCGGCGATGCCAGATGAGCCGCGGCCAAGAGGCGAGGGCCAGCTCCCCGCGGGGACACCGCTCCGTGCCGGCCCCAGCCGCGGCCGCGGGTGGGATCAGGGGGTTGTAAAAACACCTCGGAGCTTGGGATTTTACGACTGGCTTCCAAGAAGATTTAGGTCCTCCAGGAGGAGGGCCGGTGGCAGGCGGCGGGAGGCCGGCTCCCCGTCCGCTGCGATGTGTGGGTGAGTGGAAAAACCTCCCGAAAATTGGCCAGTTGGAGATGAACAGTGAGGTCTGCTCCAGGCTGGAGAGAAAAGGATGGTATCCAAGTTCAACGTGCTTTGGCTGAGTCTCACCTCCCCGATCTCCAGCCGTGGTTTCTAGCTAAGGGCATCCTTCAACAAGTCCCACCGGAGGGGTGGCCTTGAAGGCAGAGCGGAGGAACCACCATGAAGGTCCTTGCACCATCAAAGTACCCATTGACTCTAGTCCAGCTCTTGATGCTTGCATGGAATAAAGAGGGTGGAAGTCCTGGGGCAAGTGGAAAACTCCCCCCTTGGCATCTTCATCCTTGAGATCTTCAAGTCTTGGGCATCTCCAATGGTCCTGTGTTGGCTAAGAGTCCTTCAGGGTCCTTCCAGCCAATGCTGCTGGTCCCTGCAACTTCAGCTGAGCCTCTGTGACAACCCAAAGAGCCTCAACAAGAGCTTAGACTTGTCTTCTAGTTGACATGATGGATCCAGATGTTACTTTCCATCTCCTGCTGCCCTGCATTGCCCCTTGGACCCTGTGGCCACTCTCCAGGCAATGCCAGAGAGACTCATCCATAGCAAGATGGGACCATCCGTGCTCACCAGCCGTTCTTTTGACCACAGGAAAATCTTAACTCACCACCTCCCCTCCCGGTTGTAGCAGTTGAAGTTGACATCTGATTTGATGTCAATTTACAGCACCCAGGCCCCAGGTCTGGGTCTTTTCAACTGGATTCCAACCTACTTCTTATTGATTTCACTGAAGTTGACAGATGATGACTTCATGAGAAGCAATCGTGAGGTGCTTTTAAATCAACGTCCCCGGCCAAGGCAGCGCTGGCACCGGCGGCTTAACGAGGAGGGATTCCCGGAAAGTCAACGTCAACTGGAAGCCAACGTCCAGACGCGCCAGTGATGGAAGCAAATGAAGGGGACTTATTTAAAATTCAAGACCAAAGTGGGGTTTGGAGGGAAGGTCTTGCAGGAGGAAGGGGCTGGAGAAGCCTTTTGAGATCAAAGGAGGCAACCTGAGGGTCCAGCCCAAGCTCCGTCACTTTGGGATGGGGAAGGGAGGACCACTGCAGTCACACCACTGTGGTCATCGCTGGGCTGAGAGGTCTCCCCACCCTACATGTGGAGGGGTGGCACCATCAGTAAAGCCACAACGCCCAAAATCAGCAACCTGGTCTAGCCAGAGGTGTCCTTGCCCATGGCAGGGGGCTTGGATCGAGGTGATCTTTAAGGTCCCTTCCAACCCAACCCAACTCAACCCAAACCAACCCAACATATGAGNAAGGTCCCTTCCAACCCAACCCAACATATGATTCTATGAAATATGTGGAGCCAGGAAGGAAACTGAGGCACCAGGCCTCACATCCCTCATGGCCATCCACACTCTTCTGCAAGGTGCCACCAAGCATCTCCAGGAGCTGAGTTGGATGGGTTACGCTCTATCCCTGAGCCATCGCTTCCTCACATGGGTGGTTGTGATGTCCCAGGTGCCCCACTCACCTCCCGTGACATCTCCTTGTTCCCCCGCTGCTGGAAAACTTCAGGAAATCCTCTTCATTGCGTGGGTTTTATTGTGTTATAAAAAGATGTGGACCTTCCAGGCCAACCTGGTCAAGGAGGGAGAAGAAGATGAATAACACGTCCCCGTAAATCACGTCGAGATTAATGGAGAGAGACGAGGACAAAGCAAAAAACAGCATGAGCAGGAGGGGTTGTGCCATGGTGGAGATGCCGTGGTCTTCAGGAGAGGGTGGGTGAGGCTGTCGGTGATGGGATGCTGGTGGTGATGGGGTTCTGGTGGTGATGGGACACTGTGGACATTGTTGGTGAAGGGATGCTACGGATGATGGAACGGTGGTGGTGACGGGATGATGGTGGTGATGGGACACCAGTGATGTGAATCTGCTGGTGATGGGACACTCTTAGTGATGGGATGCTGGTGATGGGATGCGGCTGGTGATGGGATGCTGCTGGTGATGGGATGCTGGTGATAGGAAGCTGCTGGTGACGGGACACTTGGTGGTGGGACACTGTTGGTGAAGAGATGCTGGTGATGGGACGATCTTGGTGATGGGGTGCTGGTGATGGGGTGCTGTTGGCAACAGGAGGCTGGTGGTGATGGGATGCTGTTGGTGATGGGATGCTGGTGATAGGAAGCTGCTGGTGACGGGACACTTGGTGGTGGGACACTGTTGGTGAAGAGATGCTGGTGATGGGACGATCTTGGTGATGGGGTGCTGGTGATGGGGTGCTGTTGGCAATAGGAGGCTGGTGGTGATAAGATGCTGGTGGTGATGGGATGCTGTTGGTGATGGGATGCTGGTGATGATGGGATGCTCTTTGTGATGGGATGCTCTTGATAGGACACTGTTGGCAATAGGATGCTGGTGGTGATGGGATGCTCTTGGTGATGGGATGCTGGTGATGGGATGCCGTTGGCAATGGGATGCTGTTGATGATGTGATGCTGCTGGTGATGGGATCCAGCACTACCTGAGCCCTAACTGCTCCATGCCTCAGTTCCCCTTTCCCCACCTCCCCCCGCCTGGGGCTCATCCATCTTCCTTATCCCCCAAGCAACACACCGGTCCCCCCATTCCCACTCCAAAGCTGGTCCCAGGCGCCCACCTCCATCTCTGAGCATCCCTCCCTTACCAACCAGAGCCTGGACAGGCTCGAGCTCCTTCAGAGGAGCACAAACCCGGTCACCTGGCTGCTCTGGCCAGCGAGCCGCGCTCCCCCACGCGCTGAAAGATTTATCCCTGGGTAGTTGGCTGAGTTTCTAATGAGAGCCGAGACGGATGCTCCACTCAGCAGTTAATAGGCTGGGTCTTGGATTAGTCACAGTAACTGGCATCGATGCTCTGATTTCCTTTTTATTGCACATTATAACTCATGCCTGGGGAGGCGAGATAGAGACGAGTCTCGCGGCACCGGGAAGATACGGCTCCAGCCGCTCGTTCTGACGCTCGCCGACAAGGATTCGCCGCTTCCCGGCTGGCGCGGGTGGACGCCCTGGACAGGGGACCCTCCTGGGTCATGGGAAGGGGGAGACAAGGATGCAGAGAGAAGGGAGGGATGCTGGGGTGCTGGGAGGGACCCCAGCTGGGGAGCTGGGTGGCAGCTTCCCCATCCTCTTCGCCTCTCCAGGAGGAAGGACGTGACACCACCTCGCTACTGACGGAGCACCCGCTGCATCTCCTGCACCTTCCCCTCTTGGGTTCTGGTGCTGGGCCAGGAACTGGGGGATCCTCCATCACCTCCCACCCCCAGGAGCAGCAGGATCCAGGCGGCCACGGGGTGAGGACAAGCCCCGGAGCAGGACCTGAGATGGGCTGAAGCTCGATGAGTGCCCAGCGCTTCCAGTGCAGGGGTGTTGGGGTGCACCTCCAGCACCCAGACACCTCCAGCACCCACCCAGCTCCAGCTCCTGGCTGGAAATCCCAACTGGAAGGAGCTTTGGCAGCCAGGCAGGAGCAGCCAGCAGCTCCTCACGCTCATGCGAAGCTGTTATCTCCCCATCTAGTGACCACAGCACGCATAGCAAGGCGCACCCAAAAGCTGCCAAGGATTTTTTTGGGGGGGGCTGCTCCCAAATGATTTCGGAGCCAAAGAAACCACCAAGATGCAACAAGAGCTCCTGGAAAACACCTCCCTCCTCCCCACCCTGAAAAGCAAAACCTCTGGGGTGGATGCTTGGATGTGCCGCCCACGCGATGCCACCCCAAAAAACCCCACGCAAATTAGAGGGGCGAGGGATGGCGGCATCCCTTGAGCATCCCCAAAGTGGGGGGACATGTGGGGCACCCCCGAGGCATCGCCAACCCCTCGAGGCCCTGGAGGATGAGGCGACGGCTGCGGTCGGAGCCTCCTCCGTGGGGTTTTTTCCTCCCCTCTCCCCACTCGGCGGCTGGTTGTGATTTACGGCTCTCGCCTCAACGCTGCCACGTGGCCCCACTCCCAGGGGCTCCCACCCCGAGCCCCCGAAATCCCGGCGGAGGGTGACGGGATGGGCAAAAAAGGGGATTTTGGGGGTGGTTTGGTTTTGCGCTGCGCTGCACGCCCTGCTTTTTTTGGCTCGAAAAAGCAAGCAAGCCACCAAGCGAATAAACCCACCCCTCGCTTCCATTGCAACCATCGCTGCTGATTCGCTTCAGGCCGGGCTGGGAATGGGTTGGGGGCGGCTCTGGGCACCCCGAGAACCCAAGGGAGCCCCAGTTTTAGCCTCTTTCACCCCAATTTTTCCCCTTTGGGGTGAAGTGAGGATTGAAGAAGGGGTTTTTTGCTCAGGGTTGATTCATTCCAGTGCTGCTTGGCCTGGTTTCCGCAGCCCCCAGCCCATCATTGGAGCTTCGGGGCACCTATTTCACCCCCAACCCCCAATCCTTGACTCTTTATTCACGCAAACCTCATCCTCCCCCTTCTCTTTCCAACCTCGTGGAGCGTTTCGAGCTCTACGCCCAAAGACACAAAGGCTGCGGCTCTCCCCAGACGCAAAGCTGCCGGTGATTCACGAAGCCCTTTTGGACTTCCATCTCTTTCCCAACCTTTCCGGAGGCGAAAACGCGGCCGATGAATTCGTTTCCACGCAAATCCCGAGCCAATTAAAAGCCAACTGGAGCTTACTGGGAGGCGAGACGGACTTTTCGCTAGGATTTCATCCCGCCCATTAATTACGGGCTAACGCGGGGGCGATTGCGTGGCCACGTTGGGTGATTTGCAGCCGGTTTGAAGCTTTTTATTCATTTTCAGGCAAAAAAAACACCCCCCCGCAACCCGCAAGCCGCAAGACTTATGACTTCTCCTGCCTGCCTGGCCCAGGGAGGCTCCATCCCAGCTGCAAAAGGGATGTTGGATGGAGGCAGGATCCGACCCTGCTTGGGGCAGGCGGGGAAATTTGGAGCCGTCTTTTGGCAGGAAGACCGAAATCGTGGGATCCAGGAGGGGGGTAATTACATCGCGGGCTCTGGAGCCTCGCAAAGCCCCAAAGGGAGGCAGAATCTCACCGACGCAGCCGTAAAATATGCAGGGAACAAGCCGCAACAAGCCGAGCCGCCCAGGAGCCGGCCGCCCGCTGCGCCCGGCTCGCCCCGGCTCCGCTCGGGTTGCAGCACAAGGAGAAGAAACGTGCTCTCCTCACGGGTTTTCCTCGATTTTTTTGCTTCCCCTCTTTGGCATCTCCATGGAATCGTTGCCAAGAGTCATCTGGAGAAGCTCGTGGAGAGGTTGGGGTGAAGCTGCCGCAGAAATGGGGTGAGGCGTTTGCTCGGCTTTGCTCTGGTGGTTGGGTGGTCCCAAGAGCAAAGCCAAGGTGGGGTTGCTCCAGTGGTGCAAGAGCAAAGCCAAGGTGGGGACGGTCACTTGGTGTAAAGAAAACCAAGGGTGGGATGCTTCCCCAGGGCAAAATTGTAGCTGGGGTGGAGATGTCCAGTGGTGCAAAAGCAAAGTCAAGGTGGGGAAGCTCCTGAGGTGCAAGAGCAAAATCAAGGTGAGGAATCTCCCGAGGTGCAAGAGCAAAGTCAAGATGGTGATGGTCTCCTGGTGCAAGAGTAAAGTCAAGGTGAGGAAGCTCCTCCCAACAGGCACCCACCACCTCCCACGCCGGCACCTCCACGCGGGGGCCGACGCCTTTTCCCTCCCCCTGGAAGGGTTACAAAGGAGGAACCCAACCCTCCGCCGAGCCCGAAACGCCGGCGCGGCAACAAGCTGGGACCAGCAGAGCCCAGACGGGAGGCGGCTGCCCAGAAAACGCAGCCCGGAGAAGTAAAACCCTCGTGGATTATGCAAACCCCAGACGCCGCCTTTTCCACCCAGCGCCCTCTCCAACCCCACTCCCTCCTCGCCTCCAGCGCAGCCGTTTTGCTTTTGATCAGCAAATAAAATATAATTAGTCGGGGGGGGGG
>WEIS01013607.1:18222-32546 GCA_013389965.1 Todus mexicanus | reverse complement strand
AGGGAGGTGAATCCTCTGTACAAGAGCTTCTGAACAAGCGCGATTCAAGCAAGGGGTGCTGATGGTGACTTTTTGACCCTGCTGTGAGTTATAAGGTGGCTGGGAAGTAACAGCTGACTGGAGACAGCTGTGGAAGAGGCAGTGGACCGACTCCTGCTGAGGCTTCACCCAGACCCTGTGGCAGCAACGTGGTGAGATGTTTGAGATCCGTCTTGCCTGAACTTTAGTGGTTTGGCCTCCGTTCCTCTCGTGCGCTTTGCGTTCAAGACAGGAGAATTCATCGATTAGCTAATGCGTGCTCGGTGCTTTGAAGATGTGAAGTCTTATGAAAGCACCACGCTTTATTTATTTAGATTCCATTTCTGTTTGGATTATTTGGCCGGACAAAAAAGGTGTGGGTGGCTGGGTTGTTTTTTTTTTTGTCCCCTCACATTTCAGTAGCCTTGAACAGGTTGCAGCTTGCGTGGAGATATGAACAGTTAGTATGTGTCTCACCGAATGTGTGAACAACTTATTTATACTCACCAGTCGAGGACCTTCCTCAGGTTAAACAATTCTATGTCATTTGCTCCTTTAAAGCAGTTCTTCCACATTTCCTGTGATGGTTTTAGACGTGCAAATTTTGATGTGTCCATAGCATAGAGATGGACATGGGCTGCTCTCTGATTTATTGTTAAATCATTGTAAATTCTCACCTACATTTTCTCAGCAGCCTTTTTAAATTTCCTTTTTCTTTCTTTATTTTTTTTTTCTTCCCCCCCACCTCGTATGTCTGTGTGAAGGAATAAAGCTCTCAACTTCTCGGAACGTTCTGCTGTGGTGTTTGATATCTTTTGTACTACCCTGGATGAGAACATTAATGAGGGTAACGCTCCAGACAGATCTTTTAAAGTAACTTTTAGCGTCAAAAAAACTCCACTGAACCAACTAAACAAAAACCAAAACCCCCAACAAACCAACTAAACATAAACCAAAACCCAACAAACCAACTAAACAAAACCCCAAACCCCCAACAAACCAACTAAACATAAACCAAAACCCAACAAACCAACTAAACAAAACCCCAAACCCCCAACAAACCAACTAAACATAAACCAAAACCCCCAACGAACCAACTAAACGTAAACCAAAAGCCCCACCAAACAGGGAATGGAAAGCAATATGCTGAGAATATTGCTGTTCATGAGCACCAGCTCCATTTGGGTGAAAAGACTTGTTGAAACCACAGATCTCCACCTCTTATACAGTTGGGAAAGACATGGAGAACATTATGTAAAGCTTTGGAAGGACTACCCAGATCTTTGTGCTGTTTCAGCTGGCGTTTATTTTGTGCAATTTTATCAACATCTGCTTTTTTTCCCCTCTGATTCCTGCTGTCCCTGGAATGGCACATCTCAAGAAGCCTCAGCGCAAACAGAAACCTGAACTTACTTGTATACGCTGTGAATTTATTATGTTTTATACTGAAAGAACTTGGGAATTTAGATAAATAACTTGGATCCCAGTACGGGTCACTTGTGTAGCAAATCTTTTAAAAAATTGTAAGAATTCGCCGTCTTGAAAAGCAGAAAAATACGTATAAAAGGAGTATATAAAAGGCACTTTTGCTTATGCAGCAGTAGGAATCTAAGCAGATCCTGTGGTCTTTAATTTGGCCTAACGAAGAGCCAGGTGCTGGAGCTTGGACGTACACACCTGAGCACGATACATGGCTAAGTTACTGGTGTTCGGGGCTACTCAACATTTTCCCTTCCATCGCTATTGGTTCATTAAGGAATGCTGTGCAAGCCAAGCTTCTCTCTTTGACCTTTACCAAGGCAACTACCAAGAAGACCAAAAGAAATGGGGCAATATTACTTGGGGTCTGTGCAGTTGTCTCCCTCAGAGGCACCCAAGCTTTAGTACGTTTGAGAGTTGTCTTTACTAGTCAGAAGTAGTTTACATGCTCTCATGACAGCACATGAAATTGTAAAAAGGGTTTATAAAGGTATTTCTCTGTCGGGGGGAGGTGCGTGTTCCGAGTGCGCTTGGCAAAAGCATGACAGAATTGGAACGATTTATCCCGGTTCTGTCTCAACCAGCAGAAATGACACGTGAAACTTTCTCTGTAGGACTTGAAAGGACGTAAGTGCAAAGACTCCTAGATCTGGGATATTTATTTTGTTTTCTTAACCAAGAATCTGATGCACCTTCCACCTATTAGATAAGCAGTAGCAACATTTTCAGGTGGATTAAGTATTCCAAATACTGTTAGTAAATAGCTGTTAAAGTTAACACACATCTTCTGGAGCGCATCATGACGATCATCATGTCCCTGCCCATAGCAGGGGGGTTGGAACTAGATGATCCTTAAAGTCCCTTCCAACCCAAACCATTCTATGATTTTATGATCATCCATTAGGATGAAAGAATAGCCCAGCCTCTCAAAAGCCTTGGATGTCTCCTCTGCAAAGAACGCCACCACCGATGCTACCTTCACAGATGTTCTTGTGACATGAAAAAGTCTAAAATATGAGCCACAAAACCTAGTGCTTGTGTAATGTTTCACATGACCAAGGCATTGTACAGACACAGACACTGAAAAACTTGAGTTGTTTCACTCGGAGTCACCACAGAGGTCACTAACCAGTCTCACCTGTGCTTTCAGAAGCATTTTAAGGAGACACCCTAGTAATCAGAGAACTAATTCTATTTAATTAAAGCTAATTTTGAGGTCGTATTCATAGAATCATAAAATCACAGAATGGTTTGGGTTGAAAGGGACCTCAAAGATTATCTAGTTCCAACCCCCCTGCCATGGGCAGGGACACCTCCCACTAGACCAGGTTGCTCAAGGCCCCGTCCAACCTGCCCTTGAACACTTCCAGGGATGGAGCAGCTACAGCTTCCCTGGACAACCTGGGCCAGGCTCTCCCCACCCTCCCTGCAAAGAATTTCTTCCTTATATCCAGTTTAAATCTCCCCTCTTCCATCTTGAAGCTGTTTCTCCTTGTCCTATCACTACAAGCCCTTGTAAAAAGCCCTTCCCCAGCTTTCTTGTAGGCCCCTTCCAGTACCTGAAGGCGACCGACAAAAAAACTGGGGAAGAGCTTTTTACAAGAGCTTGTATTATTCAAAAATACTCTGATAATAGATCACTCTGATCACTAAGAAAGGAGGAAAATCTAGATTTAAGCAGGTAGCTGCGGCTGAGTGCTCCACCTTTAAGTGTTCCTGGATATGTCAGAAACCATCTTTCAATAGTTAGTGAAAACAGAAAGAGCTTCCCCCATCTGTGCTTTTTGTGTACATTTGGCTCCTTCAAAAGCGGTTGGTCAGAGCGATGTTTGTGTACTGCTCTTCTCCTTCAGCTTCCTTTCTTGCTGCTCAGAGAGAGCTGGAAGAATTTCATTAAGCCCAGAAGGCCTAGAAATGTATTTTTCAGGTTTGGCAAAGCTGGTAGCGGGAAAACATCCTTCTTGCAGCAGATTTTTCAAGCCCTGTATAAGGCTAGATAAACATCTCAGCATTTGGTGTCTTGATCCTATTCTAAAGCAAAACAAACCAAAGCAAAGCAAAACAAAATCAAACCAAAGCAAAACAAAACGAAACAGTATTTCAAAACATTGCAGGTGAGACCACGAAGTGAAATGCAATAGAAAGGAGGAATTTTGAGAGCCTGGTTTCTGATGCCTCTCCTTTGGGAGAATTCTTGATGTCTAATTAAGAATGAGCTTATTAACTTTCCTTGGTTGGAGTAGTAGCAGGATGTCTCTTCTCTCTCCAGTTTCCAATTTTAAAGAAAACCGTAAAAGTATTTAAGAATTTTTTAGACCTTTCCCTCTGGGTAAAGTTGGGTTGAAACTGCCTAGTGAGTTCAAAATTCGTATCAGGGAAGGATAGACAGATCTCTCTGACAAATGTGCTTTTTCTTTCCTTAGCAAGAAGAAATCAAGCACCTGAATTTAAAAATCATGAATATATTAGATTTCAGCAAATATTTTTTGCTGTAACAGGTGAGCAGGCCAGTTAAAAATGGCTTGATGGTACATAACAAGAGCAAAGATAAACTTGGGGTTTTTTTAAATTAGAATAGTCTGCTAACTTTCATCAAAAGTTAACAAAAGTAGATGAGGACAGTTGCTTCTTTTTCATATTTATTTTTTTTTAAGATCGTGGTAAATGTAATTGATATTCTGTGCACTGAGACACTAATCTGTGTTCCCATGCTGCAAATAAACAGTAACTGCCATCTACCAGTAATGCTGACGGCCTCGATGATGCAGATTTATCCCGTGTCGTTCAGCCACAGCAAATACGGTAGGCTTCCTGCAGGGGTAGATGTCTTTATAAAATAATCTCACCACAGGTCTTCAGGTTTTCTTTGAAAGTCAAGGGTTTGAGCCGATTCAACCAATACTCACTCCACTGCCTGGTAAAGCTAAGGAAAAACTCCTGGGAAAATGAATTTTGTGAAACCCAGGAGAATTGTCCTTGTATTCTACAGTTCATAAGCACAGAGAGAAGAGAGCGACGCTGAAGGGCAGCCTCCTGCAGCTCTTGACCTGCTGCAGGTACTGGACAGGTGGGAAGGTGGTCGCCAACACCATCATCAAGTAAGTTTTTCTTCTTGTAGTGGCCCGTAGTAATGCCACAACCCCACTTCATAGAATCAGTCTGGTTTGGGTTGGAAGACACCACTAAAGTTCACCTAGTCCAACCTCCCTGCAGGGAGCAGGGACATCCTCAACTAGAGCAGGTTGCTCAGAGCCTCCTCCAGTCTGACCTTGAATGTCTCCAGGGATGGGGCCTCCACCACCTCCCTGGGCAACCTGTGCCAGTGTTCCTCTACTCTCATGGCAAAGAACTTCTTCCTGACATCCAATCTTAGTCTCCCCTTCTCTAGTTTCAAACCATTGCCCCTTGTCCTATTGCTACAGTCCCTCCCCAGCTTTCTTGTAGGTCCCCTTCAGGTACCGGAAGGTCACTATTAGATCTCCCCAGAGTCTTCTCTTCTCTAGGCTGAACAGCCCCAGCTCCCTCAGCGTGTCTTCCTAGGAGAAGTGCTCCAGCCCTACCCCCTTTTTCATGGACCTGCTCCATCAGGGTCCACAAGGCTCTTCATCAGGAAGACTTGTTCATCTCAATTATTTCAATTCTCTGAAAAACTTAGTTTAGTTCAAATCTTCATAATGCCACAGCCAGAAAGATTGCACAGTGAACACTGGAAGATCTTTGGGGTTATTCACACAGCTTATAAAATGGGTTGCTTATGTAGTTTGTCCCTGATTCTTGTCCAATTTCTCTTTTGCTTGCACCCCACTTCCCTGCTTCGTCATCATATATTCCATCATTTAGTGGTTGGAAGCATTGCAACATTTTATGTTATAGGTGCTTAAATGTTTTAACTTTTTGGGGGCAATTCACCATTTGTGCATTTTTATTTAAGCTCACGTGTTTCCAAAACTTCAGCTCAAAATATTCCACGGGTTGCAAAGTCTTTTAAAGAATTTGTTATCATCAAACATTTTACCAGATAATTCACTGAGACAAATGTGAAATGTGCAGTTGGGAAGGTAAAATTATAACCAGTCACATAAACCTGTCTTCATTAGCTCCCTTTCAAACATCTCCAAATGTTACCAATTGGGAAAGACATCCTCGAAGAGTGGTTTGAAGCGTGAATTCTTTAGTTTCCAATTGGAATCTGCTTTATGTTTGAGAGGAAGGCTTTCATTTCCTGCATCTGAGATTCATTTTTAAATGCAAGCTAACGGGAAGATTAGCCTTGAAGGACTATTAGTGACTGGCCAGAACGGTGTTGGTGACTAGAACATAAAAGGGGGGTGGGGAAAGAAAAATACAGGCTGAAATGAGTCAATAAGGGGATGCATCTAAACCATATTCTCAGCTGGTGTCAATTGATCTGGCTTCCTTCCACTGGGACCCTGCCAGATGAGACCAGCCACAGACCTCTTCTGTCCTGATTCCATCTTTAGTCCTGAGCCACAACTTGAAAGTAGTTGTCTGGATTGTTTCGTTTGTTCGTATTTTATATGCAACAGACAGAGCTTTTGCTGATAACCTGTGAGACGCTCTTCAAAGCTTTGCCATAGACACTGTTAACGGCAAAGGAAGCGCTTAGCGCTTATTGCAGTAATGAAAATATCTCCAGGCGCGTTAAGGGTATTGATGGTTTTATTATTATTACCATTCCTGCTTTGGTAAATCGGCGTGACAAAGTGTTGTTTATTTACGTGTCACAGAAATTATGGATGTTACCTGTGGCTGTGAGCAGAAATGTGTGAAGGGCTGCGCCACTGTCTTTGGATGTCTTACTGTTTCCTCCTTCTTCTCCATGCCTTTCGTAGTCTCCCAGAGAGAGCTTGTCCCCGAAATGGAGTTATACTCTTTGCTCACGAGAGAGAAGTCAAGTATATTTATTGATATAAAACAGCGTTTCAACAAAGTTTGAAACAGTAAATGCAACTTAAAAAAACCAACACCAAAACAAGAGATGCAATGGTGAGGTACAGCAGATTATTTAGATGATGAGATGATATTGGGTAATAGGTTGGTGATAGGTTAGGTAATAGGTTACAGGTTGGACTTGGTGATCTCTACGGTCTTTTCCAACCTTGTTAATTCTATGATTCTATTCTATGATTCTATGGTTATTTATTACATAGAGGACACGATAAAACAATAGCTTATCTTAAGAGATTATGAGAACAATCAAGCTGGAGTTTACCCTTAATAACAATTCAAAGTTTCAGCATGCTATATATGTATATATATATGTCACTTACCAAGGGCCTGTGGCAAGGAATCTCTTAACCTCGAGGATTATCCTCGACAGGCGTGTCAGCTCAAGGAGAGATCCTGGGGTGCAGCAGCAGCTGTTCAGGAAAGCTCCAAGGGCTCTTGGGCTGCCCAGTGTTTATGGGGGTGAGATGATTGACTTATAACCAGATTTCCATATTGCCCTTGGTTATCCTATTGTTCTGTGTTTCCCCTGAACACACCTTAGCAGGGTGGGATTGTGTCGCACCCAGCTGCAATCATCACGCCCAGATTGTATCATTATCACCAAAGAAGATAACAGGAGATAAGGGTCATGCCAATGAGGGGTGAAATGCACTGTCACAGAGCTGGCTGTGTCCTTGAAGTCGCTGGGGCTAAATATGGAATCATAGAATGGTTTGGGTTGGAAGAAATCTCTGAAGCTCATCTAGTCCAACCTCCTGCAGGGAGCAGAGGCAGCCTCAACTAGAGCAGGTTGCTCAGAGCCTTGTTGAGCCTCAACCTTCAATGTCCCCAAGGATGGGGCCTCAACTTCCAGGAACAGGGCATCAATTCTCCTGGTGAATCTCTCAGCCCTCTTGCCAAATAGTGGACACACGAGTCTTGAAGTAGGCGTTCACCTCCTGGGAAAACAAATGATTGCTAGAGATCAGAGGGCTGGAGCACCTCTGCTATGAAGACAGACTGAGAGTGTTGGGGTTACTCAGTCTGGAGAAGAGAAGGCTCCAAAGAGACCTTATTGTGGCCTTCCAGTATCTTAAGGGGGCTACGAGAAAGCTGGGGAGGGACTTTGCAGGATGTCGGGTGGTGGTAGGACCAGGGGAAATGGAGCAAAACTAGAGCTGGGGAGATTCAGATGAGACATTAGGAAGAAGTTCTTCCCCATGAGGGTGGTGAGACACTGGCCCAGGTTGCCCAGGGAGGTGGTAGAAGCCCCATCCCTGGAAGCCTTTAAGGCCAGGCTGGATGGGGCTCTGAGCAACCTGCTCTAGTGGGAGTTGTCCCTGCCCGTGGCAGGGGGGTTGGAACGAGATGATCTTTGAGGTCCTTTCCAGTCCTGACAATTCTTTGATTCTGTGAGATAAGAAACAAGACTCAATAAACCCAGGTGTGCATCTGTTTCTGCAACTCCTACCATCCATTCATATGTTTAACATATTCATATGTTTTATCCAGGCAAATGCAACAGGGTTTTGTATGAACCTCAGTCTGTAAGTCAGAAAATTTCTTTGAAGTGAGACATGATCAATAGGAGGCTGAAGGAGTTTTCCCATTCTGATTCTAGTACATGATTATTGAAAAGTCATTTGACAGATTACAGACTTTCAGAAGCAGAGTTGTAGAAGCAAATGCCACAACAGATATGGTTTATGAACTTGGTTGGGGTTTTTTTCAGTGAATAAGAAACCATTTATTGCACCAATCATATTTAACATCGGATTCATGTTGCTTGCTTAGTTCTGCTGCAAATGTTTTAGGGCTCATCACCATTGTAATTTTGGACTTGGCCATCCACGTGTCTTAAAGATTTTGTGTTGTCACCTATTGCTGAAGTCTGTGAACACACACTGTAAGATCTACACTAGTCAACTTCCCTCTAAATCTGTCTCTCATACCATTATAAAGGCAGTTCTGCTGCCTCATGTCTCAGTACCTAAAGTGAGAGGAAGAAAAAAAAGAGAGAAAACCTGGGCAAGGAGCATCCAGCATGTGGCAAACCAAGGTGCAGTCACAAAAAAGACAGTACAAGACAAGAGATAGGACAGCAAGTTCATCTTGTAGCTGTTCTGAAGAGCGTATGGATGAGAGAAGAAAAAGTTGCATGAAATTCTGGCTGAATGATATTCTAAAGCTTCATAACAAAACAGTTTTCCCTCAAAACTGCTCATTTGCTGTTGGGATTTTTGCTTTTATCAAAATTAATTTGGTGATCTTTACTGACTTTTCACTGGGGTAACTTCAACTGCCAAGGCAGAAGACAGTTAAAAGCAGAATGTCCTTGTACCCCTTAATTAAAAGAGTTTTAAAACATTGCTATTTAACCTTGAGCTGAGGAAAATGACAAACATATATTTAATGTTGTTTATTATACAAGCATATCCTCAATTTTTGACTGCTTATTAGTTTCTCTTTTGATCATTGTATAGCAGGGACTTCCTTGCCTTATTGTTAACTGAAACATCCGAAATGGCAATCCTGATTTGGTAGCGCACAGCTATGTTCATATGATCAGACTTTACTTCTTAAATAGTTTTGGTTTTTTTTCGTCAGTAATCTAATATTTATGAGCCATTAGAGTACTGAGGCTTAACTAGAAGTTTTCTGTACTGATAATGCATCTATTTGTTTTCCAGTGACATAAATTCCCTTGCTAAGAACAATTTCTATTGAACAGAACTGAAACATTCTTGATACCCACAAATGTAATTCTGTATAATATTGCCATCTTTCTGGTCAATACAGAACACTTCCCGCAATCCATGGGACATTCTTCAGGTGTTGGCTTTAATGTGAGATGAATAATGTCTAATGAATAATGCTCACCATATAATTTCATCTAACCTCCTGCTATAGAAGTACCTCCTTCTGCTCTGTATTGGTGGTTGCTCTTGTTTGAGTAAAGCACCACTTTCATAAAATCCTTTTTTAAGACTAATTTCAACAAGCAATCCAGTACTTGTAGCAGTGATACTATTTTTTCCCCCTTTACTTCCCACACCTATTCACAGATTCACAGATCGTTAGAGATTGGAAGGGACCTCGAAAGATCATCTAGTCCAATGTCCCCGCTGGAGCAGGATCACCTAGACCAAGTCCCACAGGAACTCGTCCAGGTGGGTTTGAAATATCTCCAAAGAAGGAGACTCCACAACCCCCCTGGGCAGCCTGGGCCAGGCTCTGGCACCCTCACTGCAAAGAAGTTCTTCCAAATATTCAAGTGGAACCTCCTGTGTTCTAGTTATCTTACATTAACCTTCTAAAACAGTTAATGAAGAACATAAATAGCAGTTTAAGCCGCTTCCCACAGAATGTCATAGAATCATAGAATGGTAGAGGTTGGAAGGGACCTCTAGAGATCATTAAGTCCAACCTCCCTACCAAAGCAGGATCACTTAGATTCAGTCACACAGGAACACGTCCAGGCAGGTTTTGTATGTCTCCAGAGAAGAAGACTCCACCACCTCTCTGGGCAGCCTGGGCCAGGCTCTGGCACCCTCACAGCAAAGAATTTTTTCCTTCATGTTCAGGTGAAACTTCTTGTGTTTCAGTTTGTGTCCGTTACCCCTCATCCTATCCCAGGGCACCACTGAAAAAAACCTGACCCCTTCTGCTTGACACCCACCCTTCAGATATTTGTACACATTGATAAGATCCCTTCTTAGCCTTCTCTTCTCATCATCATGTTGGAAAATAAGTGCTGAGCATTGGTCAGCAAGTGCTGTGAAAAACAAAAGGTAAATTTAGCAGGCAGCAGTGAAACGCTGAAGTGGTGATTAGTCTTTTGACAAAGAGAGGAGTCTGGCTTGGCCAGCAGTCAGGGTGGCTGTATACACATTTTGCTGTATTATTCTGATTGCGTGGCTTTGGGGTTTGAACTGAAGGCAGAGTAATTACATAGGAAGAAGCGTCACTGTTTAACGAGGTTATAAAAATATACTCTCGGCTCCTGCACCTCCTTCAGAGATGCAGTGGCATTTCTGCCTGGTCTGTAAATTGGGCCATTGCGGTTGTTTAACGTGTTAGTTATAATGTGAATTCAGTTTTTACAATATAGTTACAAAATACATGTTTCAACCTCCTTGGAAATGGGATATTATTATATACAGAGGGTGACTACACATTAAGACTGTTATTTGTGCAGGCTTGTTCTCATGAAATTATGAGTTTAAGGGTTATGATAATGTCTAAGTCTTCCTTCTTCCAGTTTAAAGACATTACCCCTCCCCCTGTCACTACAAGCCCTTGTAAAAAGCCCTTCCCCAGCTTTCTTGTAGGTCCCCTTCAGGTACTGGAAGGCTACTATAAGGGTCTTCCTGGAACCTTCTCTTCTCCAGGATGAACATCCCCAGCTGCCTCAGCCTGCCCTTGGACTTGATGATCTTGAAGGTCGTTTCCAACCTTAATGATTCTCTGATTCTGTGACTCTGATCACTGAGAAAACCCATATACACAACAATGCTGGCATGTTTTCTTGGAGCTGTCTTGGGAACACGAGTTAAAAATAAAGGTACATAAGGAAACATGACATATGTGCGTACATTCCTTGTCCCATTATGCTGATGGGTCTGTATGTGGCATTTTTGAGAAAATATGAGAAGATAATAAGCAAGGCTTTGCACATATCCCACAGCTCAGAGAAGAAAAGAGGCTCTTCTGAGACTTGTGTGTTGTTAGCGGTGAATATTGGGAAAAAACCCTTCTGCTTGTCCTGCCTTGTGAGAAGTGAGACTTGAAAGGACTTTCACTTCTTTTACTGGTTTGAAAACATATTTGACCTCTGAGAAAGGAAGCCAGGGAGAGCGTTGAATAAGTTGATTTACCATCTCTTGAAATACCTCCTCTGCTGGTTCTGTGCCAGAATCTGAAGTGCTGTGGTGACAGCAGCCAAAAGGGAGTGGGGATTTGGATGGAGATAAAGGGAAAGGTGGGTTCTTTTTTGCCTAAACCTATATTTAATCCAAGGGCTTCGTTATCTGAAGCTGGCCACTTCCACGAGCTCTGTAAACTTTTCCTTTAGTGAATGAATTGAGCTCTGTGTTATAATGACAAATACTTCTGGGAAATGCTCGTGTTGTGTTCCATTAATGTGACGGTGAAAAAGTACAAACTGAATTAGATATAGAAGATAGGACTTTTTTTACATCTGTGATGCAAAGATGACCCATCAAAGTGGAGGCTCTGTGTCCGAGTTGTTGAATAGCAGGTTTTGGAATGACATCCCAGGAACAGCTGCTGCTGAGCACACAGGATTGTGCAGTGTGATTATCAGTGAAATTCACAGATACACAGATTGTTAGGGATTGGAAGGGACCTCAAAAGCTCATCTAGTCCAATCCTCCCATTGCCAGAGCAGGATCACCTAGACCAAGTCCCACAGGAACTCGTCCAGGTGGGTTTGAGATGTCTCCAGAGAAGGAGACTCCACAACCCCCCTGGGCAGCCTGGGCCAGGCTCTGGCACCCTCACTGCAAACAAGTTCCTCCTCATATTCCAGTGGCGCCTCCTGTGTTCCAGCTCACACCTGTTACCCCTTGTCCTGTCACTGGTGCCATCGAGCAGAGTCTGGCTCCATCCTCCTGACACTCGCCCTTTACGTATTTCTAACCAGGACTGAGGTCCCCCCTCAGTCTCCTTTTCTCCAAGCTCCAGAGCCCCAGCTCCCTCAGCCTTTCCCCAGCAGGGAGATGTTCCCCTCCCTTCAGCATCTCTGGGGCTCTGCCCAATTTTTCTTTAGACCAAGAAGAAATGAGGAGTTTATCGGCGTTTCTGATGGATTTACCACAAAACATTGCTATGCTACTTGATTCTAAATGATTCTAAGATTTTAATTCACATCATCATAGTTGACTTTTAGCTGGTTGATTCCCCTAAACTTCTACAGATGAGAATCTTTTCCACAATCATCACGGTATTATTCACTTCAAGCATGCTCCTATACGATAAGCTCTCTGGGGCAAAGAGCTCCAAAGTCCTAAGAAGAATGGGTTTGGATCTCTTTTAAAGCAGATATTTGCCCCTAAATAGCAGTATTCAGCAGCAGACATCTCAATTTGAAGATGCCTAGTAGCTAGGCATTGCAGAACTGAATTCAGCAGTACCTGACTCACCCTTGTGACTATGTGCTGTCTTTGGAAATTTTGTTATTGAGTGAACTTGTATGCTTCCTATAATTCAACTTGAATTTCACATCCTCCTTTTTTTCCCAATCCTGCATAGAAATGTCTGCTCGGTGGTTAAAGGCTGGGAAGATAAACATGTGAGGCTACATTATACGTTCACTTCTCTCAGACATCACCTTTTCATTCAGTCATGAGAGCCCCAGGCAGGGTGTGCATCCTCATTCTAGATTTTCTGAAGTCTCATCAAAGCTGCAACTGAACCCGGCGGACAAAGGTGGACAAAGAAGCCTAAGCAGAGTCAGCAGCAGTTTTGAACAGTCCGTAAGAGTGTGCATAGTGACAATTTTGAAGAGAAAGGTGGCACCCGTAACACCAGAGCAACCACAGCAGGAAAAGACAACTGGTATTTTAAGCAAAGTAGAAAGTGAGGCATGGCAAAAGTGCAGGCTTTGGAATGATGTGAGGACTTGATATAAAGATTCTGAGTATGGCTGAAGGCAGAGAGAAGCATAAGAAGCTTTTGAGCGACTGACTTGCTTTAATTAGGAGCAATGGATTTAAAGTTCAGCATGCTGATGGAAAATAATTCCCGTACAGAGCCTTTAATGAGAATCGGAGTCCTTTCCTTTCGTTGTTTAAATCTACTGGCGTGTTCAGCGCTGTCAGCAGAAAGAATGTTTGTTGCTTCTTGTTTATTCAGGTCAGGAAAGATGTTCGTGAAATATGTAGTCACATAGTAATTATGTCATCAGATACACGGCTACAAAACTTTCTTCAGTGAAGAGGAATTTCCTTTACACCTGACGATAGCATTTTTCAAAATAAAATATGTCAAAGCTTCGAAGTTTATCTTGGCAGAACATCATACCATTAAAGCAAGATTGAATGTATCCTGTCCAAATCTCTTGCTTCTTGTAATGGTGCCGAAGGCTACAGTCCTCCAGATGTTGATACTACCAACATTTACATTTTGAATGAAAAAAGACACCCTCTTATTACCACAGGCACTTTGGAGTAGAAATTCTATCTTTTTCTTTTTCTTTTTTTTTGAGAACAGTTTGTCTGATGTAAGGCGAAAAAAATGTGATGGTGAAAAATTATTGCTTCAGAATAATTTGCCCGTAGCAATAAGAATGAGAAGGGATGGGACAGCAGCTTTTTCATGCTCCTTGCTTCCCAATCCAGGTTAAAATTTCCCTGTTCCTCCATAAATAGCTGAAAATCACCTTAGTCTCAGAAAGGAAACAGAAGGTGCTGCAGCAGAAATAGCAGTGAAAGGGCAAGCAAAACTTTTCCTTGCCCTAACACTGGCCAGACATCATCAGCATTAAACTTAATGAGCCTTATTTACACTGAGTCAGCTCACACTGCTTTCACCTTGAAAGAGCCTTAAAAGAAGTGAGAATGGGAATAATTTCCTCTAAGTTTTGGTAATTAACACAGAATCACAGAATCATAGAATAGTTAAGGCTGGAAAAGACCTCTGAGATCACCGAGTCCAGCCTATGACCTACCACCACCACTCAGCTAAACCCTGCCACTAAGTGTGGCATCCAGTCTGGCCTTAAACACCTCCAGGGATGGTGACTCCACCACCTCCCTGGGCAGCCCATCCCAGTGTTTTATCCCCCTTTCTGTGAGGAAGAGCTTCCCAACATCCAACCTAAACCTCCCCTGGTGCAGCTTCAGGCCGTGCCCTCT
>WEIS01013607.1:1272-18052 GCA_013389965.1 Todus mexicanus | reverse complement strand
GACTCTACATCGTAGCTTGCACTTGAGCGTCAGCCTGAAGACGAAAGATGTGGGTGATTGCTGATACTTTTAGGATCAGCTCTTTGGCTCACCATCCTCCAAGAAACAGATCTTGGGGATGAATTGGTTGGACCATTCGTAATAGTTCCAAGGAAAGTCATGAAAGCACTCGCCAAGCACAACGTGCACACATTACATTTGCCATGTGTACGTGATTGTGCGGTAGTGAGATGTATATGAGGAGAAACAAAGGCGAGATGTAACATACTGAGTTTTCCACACAAGTAACTCATAAAGGTAAATGACTTTTTCCAGCTGCTTTTTTCTCCTCTACGCGGCACCTTTGCATGGGAACACCTTATTAGGAGAGATACAGGGATCATCATGCCTATGGGGTTCACAGATTCACAGATTGTTAGGGATTGGAAAGAACCTCGAAAGATCATCTAGTCCAATCCCCCCACTGGAGCAGGATCACCTAGATCAAGTCCCACAGGAACTCAACCAGGCAGGTTTGAAACATCTCCAGAGAAGGAGATTCCACAACCCCCCTGGGCAGCCTGGGCCAGGCTCTGGCACCCTCACTGCAAAGAAGTTCTTCCAAATATTCCAGTGGCACCTCCTGTGTTCCAGCTCACACCCGTTACCCCTTGTCCTATCATTGGTGCCATCGAGCAGAGTCTGGCTCCATCCTCCCGACACTCGCCCTTTCTGTATTTATAACCATTAATAAGGTCCCCCCTCAGTCTCCTCTTCACCAAGCTAAATTTGATTTGCAGGCTGTCCTTAGTCAAAATGAGAGGCATCAATCTTCTAAAAGCCACTTTAGATCGTGACTTTATATAGTGGCGGTAATATCATCAGAGATAGGGTATTCAGCAAACATACGCGTACATGTGCTTCGTAATGTAATCTACTCTTTGTTTTGTGCTTTCACTTCAAATAATTTCTGTTCAACCGTGATGTCCTGCGGCATGGATGGATGCTCGTTAGGAGAACAAGTAACATAATTCCTGAGTCTGAAAGGTCGTAGATAGGGCAGTGGGACCGGAGACCCAAAGCTGGAAAATGTATTAGCATAGTTTAATCAGTCATACTAAATTCCACTGTGGCATATTTCCTCAACAAATTAGTTAAAAGGATTCTGGGTTCTGTCACTGGAAAACAAAACAATCTTTTATTCGAAAAGGATCTTTTTTTTTTTTCTTTAATTATTGCGTCTGGGAGTTTAGGGGTTTGTTTATTTATTTATTTTGCAGAGGTTTTATTACAGTTTATGCTCTAATATTTAAAACCTTATGTTATGATATCCAGCTTTTCCTGTGAATTTTGCCAGAGCTTTGTTGTGCAGCCCTGATTAACTTACTCACTCCTCCTGAGTCTCGCTTTCACTGTGTTCCTGTAACAGTCTCTCCAACGCCGTCCTAAACTTTCCTATTTGTAAAGTGCGTAACACAATGTGAAGTTGACATCAGATGGAATTTCTAAGAATTACTGCAATTCAAAAAAGTAGTAACTGTTTGGACTTCGACTAAACTGCGTTATCCAGCATCTTGTCTGGTGAAGAGCCGTTACTTCAAATACTGGCTGAATGTGAGTGCAAACCATTGGCAAGCCAGCGTGGGTTTTGGCAGGACAGTGTGTTTAGGTGAGCAATCGTAGTCAAGGGCAATGATTCAGATCCTTATTGTTCCCAAGCAAAGGAATGCAAAAGTGAACGTGTATCAGGGAGATTCATCTGAATAGGAGCTGTGGTTGTTTCATTTCCTAGATAACCATGCAAGAATTCGTGAGTTACGCAACATTCGCTCCCCCTTGAATAGTTTGAAGCTAAAGTTGGGGACCAATTTAGAAGTGCTTTAGTGTGGCCATTCTTATGCATCCTATGCAATTCCTACCCTCCCTCCTCCTTCCCTACAGAGAAAGGCAAGAAAGGCACTTCAGGAGGGAATACAGTTCCATTGCTATGGGGTGATTCTGTAATAATTAACAACAGCACTCTTGCGGAGTTCCACTCTCGGTACATTCACATTGAAATTCCTCCTCTCTAAGAGTGCTTGTTCTTTTTCACAAGTACCTTGTAGAGCTTTATAGCTTATAAGCTTCCTAACGGTGACATCCCACCCTGAAATACAACCCTAGCATGGTTCGCTGTGTATGAATACTTTTAAAATGTATGAATACTTCTTTAACGTATTAATACTTCTTAAATGTATGAATACTTTTTTGACGTATGAATACTTTTTTAAACGTATGAATACGTTTTAAATGTATGAATACTTTTTTTTAATGTATGAATATTTTTCCCCCTGAAGTAGATAAGCCTAATGGAGTTTTTAAAAGTACAGAACTAATTCACAAACTTCAGTAATTAGTGATATGGTAAAAATAGGATTCCTCTAAATGACTTTAAAAGTTGGCCTATTTCCATCTGCGCCATTTAAATCGGCATTAATTTAAAGGCAGCTGCTTCTTGCCTTCTGCATTTCAGAGTTAGTTAGCTCTGTTAGTTTTTCTTTCTTCCTTCTGAGGATTAAATGTGTGTCCTGTAAACTTATCAGCCCTGACTTCTTGGATGTGACAACACTCACTGTGATCTCCGAACTCATCAATCAAATGGAAACCATCGCCTTCGGAAGTGTTTTAGAGAGCCTTTCTTGAATAGCGCACAGTATTTCTATACCCGGGGTATATTGCGCCATAAAAGAATGTTTATGTTCCTCTAGGCTTAATACTATACCATTTGTGAGCACAAGTGCTGAAGCAATTTAGAAAGAGATGTGAACTTTATATCCTAGCAGGGAAGTAGTTTTATTACCGTGTATGCAAAGCAACAAGAAAGCAAGGCTTGACTTTTATATTTTATTAGCTATCGTTATCATGTTTCAGGGCCTCTTCTTGCATCAGTACTTGCAGACCTATAGAAGTCAGTCGTTATGAACCTACTAAAAAGAAGTGAGTAAATTAATAACGTGGCTTCCGAATCTTTAGAAAAAAGCACTTGCTTTCAAAAACGAGGAATTGTTTACGCAGGGTATGTCCCAACAATGAGGCTTGCAAATGCCAGATGTAGAAGAATAACATTGTGCTTTGGCACTAGATTATGAAAGTAGAATGGAGATGAATGCAATTAGCTTAACTACTATGTAGAGGAATACCACTGTTGGCAATGCCAGACATTTAAATATGAATCGAGTCCCAACGTTGTTCTGAGATATCCTAAAATCATTAAAATATCCTTCAGGTTGTTTTTTATTTGCCCGATGACTTTATTCTTTGGGGTGTGCTGAGTTTTCTGTCAGAATTATGAGATCGAGAAAGGGATGGAGAGATTTTTCGAAGTCACAAGTCATCAGAAGCATGATTTTTAGGCAGATTATGAAGTATCATGAAATTCCATAGACCTGTGAGAGTTCATAATACTGTGATAAACGCTGTTCTGAGATGCAATTTTTGGTCTCTGAAATGGCTTTTGACTGGGTTTGGAAGCTGAAATTCTATCCTGAGAAAATTCACGTGCAGTGAAATGTCCTGTTTTGCTAAGGTTTAAAGTCATTTTTTTTTTCATATGTATTTTGTTTATATTTATACTATATCACAGACGACAGCTCAAAAAGTAATGTATAAGAATACTGAGAAATTACTTCTTAAAGGAACTTGACCATGATGATCTCCAGAGGTCCTTTCCAACCCCTACCAATGTATGATTCTCTGATTCTATGTTCAGTCCATCTTCCATGAAAATTCTAACACAACAGAATTTCCTATGGAAATGAATGTTGTCCTTGTTGTGAGGATTCACAGTATAACAGCATATTTGCTAGTCACGATCTTAAACTGAAATATTTAATACATCCAGGAAATTGCAATATCTTGGATATACATTGCCTTGTGTTAAATAAAGAGACCATGACTTTACACTGCGTTCTGTACAAATCAGGAGAGTATTCTGTAGGAACCAGTCTGGAAAGCTGTGCAGCCCCCGTGCTCATTGCAAATAAGTTAGGAAAGTGGAATCGGAATAAAAGCAGCTAATGATGATACAAATGTGGCACCAGAATTGCCACATCACAATTACCGCTTCTAAAAATTTAAGTATCGTGAGTCAGCTTTGGATTTCTGAAATTAGTCTTTAAAATATTCGTATGCATGCGAGCTCGCTGGTCGTGTTTCTGAAAACATACAAGTTCTTCTTTCGCTGGAGTTCACCGAGTGCTGATGTCTTTTTTGGTATTTTTAGGACTAGGTCAGAGCTTTCATAGAATCATCAGGGTTGGAAACAACTTTCAAGATCATCAAGTCCAACGATCTACTAAACATTATCATAAGCACTAAACCATGGTCTGAAGTGCCACATCTACACATTTTTTTAACACCTTTAAGTATGGAGCTGTTCAAACCCAAAGGAACTGGAAATGATGAGGAGGTAAATTCTTAATTGTTCAGAGCATAGTAAACTAAGGTGTCCATGCTTGTGCTTTTTGTGATGAGGAAAGAAAAGGGCAAAAAGAGACAAGACACGCCCCTGGCCCCATAAGTTGCCTGGGTTTTGTGATGGATGGTGAGACGGCTGAGATAGCTTACAGCTGGAAGTGTTCAAGGCCAGGCTGGGTGAGGCCTTGAGCAACCTGGTCTAGTGGGAGGTGTTCCTGCCCATGGCAGGACTGGATGATCTTTAAGGTCCCTTCCAACCCAAACCATTCTATGAAACCATCTGAAAGTAACATCAGCCTGTCTAAGATCATAGCAAGCATTACTCATGCTGCAGATTTCTTTGGTTAATTGGGCATGCATATTATCATTAACATCCCTGTAATTTGGCTATAAGCTTTTGAAATGTTTTCCGTGTGCTTTTTATCATTATACCTCTTGACTTCCTGAGGTTCAATTTTAGTCTGTTGTTCTTTACCCAACAACAGATTTTAAGTGTTGGGCTACGTTGATAACAATGAGGTAGTCAAATGTTATAAAGGAAAAGTTACAGCTGCTTTTTATCCTCTTGTTGCTGGCATTGAATTTGTTCAAGTGATGTTGTATGCCAAAGGCTGGAACTAGCAAAGAAAGATGTGGTTCTAGCAGTGAGAGAGATTTCCCTACCACAACAGTTGGATGTGCAATCAGGAGCCTTTTACATGTGATGGTGGTATCATATCATTTCTTCTCAATAAGGCAAGAAGATGTTACGGTTGGCAAAATTAAGCTGGAAAGTGATCACAGACTCACAGAATGTTGGAAGGGACGTCGAAAGATCATCTAGTCCAACCAAAATGAGATCTGAAATGAGGACTATCTGCTTCCTAGGCATTTGTAGTAGACCATCTCTAGGACCACCAAGGTATGTTCAGTTCCAGATCTTGATATGAATTCAGCAACTGCCAGGTCTACTTTCTTAGCTTCACTTAGATGAAGATTCCTGGGTTTTGGCTAGCTTCTGAATGAACCTGTTCAGGAAGGAGAGATTTTATATGCTTTTTGGTTGGTCTGAAATCATTAAGGACCGTGAAGAGTCCACCTTCTTTATTGAGAGTCAAACTAGTTTGGGCTTGAAAGATAAAACAAGTTTATCACTTTGAAAGCCATTTCTTGTAGAAAAGGCCTCCTGTTCATCATTCTTCTTTATATTCAGTAAAAACAGGAATAAATCCAGAAGATATTTTAGATTGGTGACATCTAAGTTTAATTTGCACAAGCAAATTACCTCACTATGAAGTGTTAGCTGCAGAGAGGTCATATGGGATTGTCTTCGGAGATCCTTGGTTGGTCCAAAATCCATTATTCTGTTTGCACTCACATCTTTATTTGTATCACTTACAGTTCCTCCAAGCGATAAACTATGCCATTGTCAGTGTTGAATGATAATTGAGGATTTGATTTCTTGTTATGCCCCAAAAGGCATCTAAAAGGAACATTAAATTTATAAGGAAACTTCACATTTAAAAACCCCTGTGCCTGCCTAGTTCAGCCATTGTTGGTGTATGTCACGGTGTCTCTTGATTGCAACACAACCTGTTCTTACTCTAGGGTCCCAGGCTTGCACAGCGCAAAGGATGTCCTCCTCCAGAACGAGTATCAGCATTATAAAGTGCAAAATGTTGCTCAGCATGATTGCGGAAATTGTAAGAGGCAAAATACTGCTGGAAGGGAAAGAAAGATCTCAAGATCAAGTAAGAAAATGCCCTGAAAAAAAAAAATAATTTTATGCCAGTCCTCTTTCTGCTTGGCAAGTCATTTTTAATCAGATTTTCAAAGCTAGGGAGGAATTACATGTTCTTCATTTTCCAAGTGCCACAGTATTTGGGGGTCTAGAATTAAAAAACCCCTAACTAATCACTACGGCTGCAACTGGAGTCTGTACTTGCACCGTGTAAGAGATGATTAAAAAGAGGGTGCATATGTAGCAAAGCAGACATCCAGAATTACTAATTTATTGCTTTGGAATTCTCCCAGAAAAAGAGGGAATGATAATTCTTGCTCAGAGAAGGGGTGTGGGTTAAATTCATTACCTTTCGTAAAGTTCCGAGGTGCTACCTTGCTATTGAAAAGCTTAGGAGGAACTCACAATAATCCAGTGTTTAACTGGTGTGCATATGAAATGTGGGCTAGGGAAACTCCGTTGTGTGCCATAAGGCAGACAACAGAGGAACAAATGTTGCACTAACTATGGGAACATCGTCGGTGCCTTGAACTTTTTTGGTCCTATCCTAAAGCATTTGCTGCAAGGCTATACATCAATACACCCTGCCTGTATCTTTTGCCTGTGTTTTGCTTTTATAAATGCTTAGCTGGGCACATGTTTAAGCTCATTTTTAAGCATAGTATAACTGTAAATACCAATTTAATCATACTAAAATCAATCTATGGGTGTTTATAAATAAACACTGCATCGCTATATCATTGGATTGGAGGTAAATGTCTAAACTGTTTCCTATTTGTACTTATAACCATTTTGCAGGGCTTGTTGATCATCACGTTGCCAGGAGATGAGCAGAGTGAAGCAACTGGTTAACAGCTGGTTGCATCTGGTCACAGCCAGGGAAGCACAGCAATAGAATAAACAATTCAGTTTTCAACAGCTGCGTTTGCAGTTACAGTCTACTGAATCAAATAAGAGCAGCTTTCCAAGTATAATTTGTGAGCTAGAAACATAAATTATCTTTAGAAACATTTGGAAGCAATGAGAAAAGAAAAAAAGATTCTCCTTATTTTTACCATCCTCTCCCTCTTGTGCTATTGTTATTTTTAATTCTCGTCTTTGTTTTAAACATTGGAAACAAGTCCTAATGGACAACAAGCTTAAGCGATTTAATTCTTCCCTGTGTTTTGTACCTTGATGTACATCTCTCTGTTTCAGTTTCTGAAGATTCCGTGCTCTCCTGCTTCACTTTTAGGAACACTTGAATGCTGTTAGATATTTCCTGATAAGCACCGAGGACCTTGCTATAGGTTTTTATTGTCCCTGGAAAGTCACCAGATGCAATATTGATGGGTAACAGTAGGACACTTTATTAAAGAAAAATTGGATTTGGAACATAGCTACATTTGGAACGTAGCTACATAATGGATTGCTTGAATATGCTACTGAAAGCCGGCCAGAAAACAGGATATGGTCATACTATTTGAAGACATCACACCTCGGGCCAAAAATGGTTGTATCATTTCTCCATCGAGATGTCAGAAACCTCAAATGCTGAGATTAAACAAAGTTAAGTCGACCCAGGCTAGTATAATACTTCTGTGACTAGCAGATGATTCAGAATCTCAGGAGAAGTTAATCTGCAAAGAACAGTGAGTCATAGAATGGCTTGGTTTGGAAGGGACCTCTAAAGGTTACCTGATCTGACCCCTAAGGCTGAAAGTTCATGACAGGTAAAAGAAGAATCGTTTCTACATCTGTCCTGGTGGTAAATGGTTAGAAAAGATGCTCATCACAATCTGGCATCTGGATATATTGATTTGTTCCCAACTGATTTGAAAGCTGTGCTTGTCAGAGTAAGTGCTGAACAAGTTCTTGGTGCAAAAAGTCTTAAAAAGCAGCGGTCGTGTTTTTTGGTCATTCACAGGACTGATTAATTATGTACATGAATAGGTACAGCTATGACTACTCATAGCAATGGACTCAGAGACATCCTAAGGGCTGTTTGCAGGCTGAAGGACATCAGCTGGGAAGCAAGACCAGCCCGCAAGGGCATGCATGGTTGTTTTTTCTTAGGAACAGTGAATGTTCAGAAGAGCTTGTGCCTAGCAAAGTCTTCTTCCTGACTTACTAACTGATTTAGTGGATGGACCCTGGGCTTGTACTGCGGTTTGCCCTGCCCCCAGTCATAGAATTGTGGAATTATAGAATACCAGGTTGGAAGGGACCTCAAGAATCATCTAGTTCAGTCCTTTAAGGTAAAGAAATACAGTTTCAATGAGCTGGTCCAGCACCCTGTCAAGCTGAACCTTAAAACTGCTTAAAGCTGAGGAATCCACCACTTCTCATGGAAGACTATTCCAATGTCTAATTCCTCTCATGGTGAAAAATTTTTCTCTGGAATTCAATCAAAATCTCCCCAGGAGCAACTTATGCCCATTCCCTCTTGTCTTTTCCATGGGACTCCTTGTCAGAAGGGAGTCTCCATCTTCTTGGTAGCCACAGTCCTGTCACTGGTTCAGCCTCTTGCTGTTCCTGACTGAATGGACCCAAGACATGACTCATTTCCTCACTGTGTCTGGGACTGCTGATGAGACTTGTCAGTGTGACCAACCAAGTCCTGCTCTGGTACTGAAGGACTATGCCTCTGCTCAGGGTGGTCACTGCCCTGCCTGTGCTGTCATCACTGTCAGCTCCTGGCTCCATCTGCCTTGTGCACCAGTCCTGCTCTTGCTGCTACCTGACAGTAGAATCCATCATCTGGATTATTTTTAATAACAGTTGGTTTATAACTTGAAAGAACTCGCAGGTGGATACATCACAGCTACTAAAGGCTGAGTTAATTGATATCAATATTCACTATTTCTGCCGTCAAGGATTGTGAAAGCCCCAGAAGTAGCCCACAGCCTGACCAGAATGAAAATACAAGCTCTATTACCCAAGTAGATGGTAGAAGCCCCATCCCTGGAAGCCTTTAAAGCCAGGCTGGATGGGGCTCTGAACAACCTGCTCTAGTGGGAGGTGTCCCTGCCCATGGCAGGGGGGTTGGAACTGGATGATCTTTGAGGTCCCTTCCAACCCTGACAATTCTGTGATTCTATGATTCTATTCTAGGCAGCTTGAACTATAAATATAAACAGGAGACAGGAAAGCTCAAATCACAGATGATCAATGAATTCATGAGTCAAAGAGCATCTTAGCTGCAAGACAACATTTGGGATGAACTGCCCAGTCTGGGAAAGCATTGATTTGTTAGAGAGTTGTCGTGTCCTGGAGTATCACTCCACTTAAATAAGGGCTTCTATACACCTCACAGTGCAGCTCGAACTGAATTTGCAGAATTTATTGTGAAATCGAACCAGAGTTATGAGAGAACTGTCTCCGTTTTTATAGCCACATCAAACCACATTATCTACCTGTCTTGGAAAATAGTAGGTTGTGAGCAACAACTGTGAGACCACATGTACAATAGATTGCTGAATCAGGGCATATCAAGTTTAAGTGAGATTTTGACAGATCAAAAAGCCTTTCAGGTAACCTTTTGATCCACATACTGCTGTAGCTGCAGTTGCTGTTATGTAGTGCCTTTACCTGCACTATATAAAGAGCAATTTCCAAAGTAGACAGGCAGGAGATAGAAAAAGGTTGTCTAAGTTACCAAAGATCCTTAACAGTTCCTTCACTCTGTTCTTATCTCCTAGGTAAATAAAAACTGCCTAATTATGTATTTACTTGGGATGCTAAAAAGCTTTCTTCAAATTCAAGTACTACTTGCATAACTGATCCGTATTTTATAGTGTTGAGGAGTTTTTATTCACTTTTTCTCATAAAATGAGCAAATATTCGGGGTCTGATTTCACTGTGCTTTATTTAACTTATTTTGATTGTCGTTGCCGTTTTGTCTGAATAACCACAAGAGGAGCGAACCCAAGAGCGTAATGTAAAACTCCGTATTACCTGGTGCTAAAATCAACTCAAGGAGTCTTTGAACAACAACCTGTTCTATTCCACATTGATCTGAACCAATACATTGAAAAAAATTATTTCATTTGCATGAAGTAAAGTGAAAACTGTATTCATTTTAACACTCAGATAATGAGTGTTAGGTCCTCAGACATGACATATGGGTGCATCTCCTTCAATGGAACATGCAGGATTAGATAACATGTTGTTTACTTATTCATCTGAACTTTGATATGGAAAAAGTGTCACGAGGCAGCCAGAGGAGCCAGTGATTTCCTTACCGTGACTGTCACACAGCTAGATGGACAGCTACATGTGTTTTAAAAATGAACGATGTCAAAGGCAATAATTGAGAATAAGCTAATTTTTCGCTCACCTGGATGTTTGGATGGCTTTGGTTGATAAAGGTCATCAATCAGATACCTAAAAACATCCCTCAGTGAGCCCAGCTACCAAAATATCTCTTCTTCACCCATTCCCTCTTCAGTCTCAACCTAAAGAAATATTAAAGATGGTGTTATTGACCTGATAGGCACAAATCGATCACAAGCGTGGGATTTTTTACTTTACACATAGTCACAGAATCAGCAAATGTGACATACTCTGGACTCCCTAGCTGGCTTGTGCTGGTGGAATGAATNGTGATTCTATGATTCTAAGCAAGGCTGTAGGGAGGCTCAGTTGGTCTGCATTTATGTCAACTCCGTGTTTCATTTGAAATGTGCTGCAGCCTTAGAACTTAGCTTTAGGTTAAATGTCTGAAAAAGGCTGAGATCTCAACACAGTCCGTGTAGAGCTCAGTTCAGCCTAGAATCAAAGAATCGGGGGGCTGAACAGGATGAAACACAAGGAACAAAAATAGGAGCAATAAAAACAGGGGATAGACAAAAGCAACATCTGTTTCACTCTCAGCAGAGTAATAAGCAGCTAGTAGAGAGAACTCAAACTATGTGAGGGGTCCTTCAGCCTTGTACCTCTGCAGAAAGGATGAGGGAAAGAGTCTAGTAGATCTCCCTGACTGCTCAGTACACCTAATAACTGCTAGGAAAAGGAATAAGCCCAAGATTATTAATATCAGCCCATCATGACTGCAGAACTTGTCACTTACTATAGAATAAACGTATCTCTCCTGATTTTTTTTTTACAGCATTCCCAAAAGGACAGGCTGAGGAGTGAATGGAGCATCTTGATCCAGGAGACCTGTACAAAAATACTCCCCTGTGAACGTGGGCTTCAGCTCAGCTAGGTTAAAAAAAGGAGGTGGAGACAGCGCTGGGGTTTTGAAGCAGCATTTAAATGTGTCATTTTAGCCATCCAATTTAGAAGAGCATGTCCCCATGTCAAAAAATAGCACTGGTTAAACATACATATATTTTTACTGCAAACTCTTGTTTTTTCTTGGTGCCAGTACCTCATCTGTACAGGTATGATAAACGAGTGGTAGTGTTTTAACCCTGCCAGTAAATACAACAATTGGGTTAATCGCAAGATAAAATCGCACTATTTGTGAGCGAGGCATGGCACAGTCTCACACAATTTTTTGGTCTTCCAAGAAAGCAGATCAATGCAAGGGACATTTCCCAGAGCTTTAACAATCACTAAATCTAAGCTCACTGTCATCACATAGCAACTTGTGATGTCAAACATTGTGACTCCTTCAAGAAGGACAGCGTTTCGGAGAAGAAATGGTATTATTAGAAAACGCTCTTTCTGTTTCCATTCTTCTGTTGGCCATTGTGTTCTTCCCACTCAATGTATAACTCCCCATGTCAGCACTGAATCTGGTCCTGATACAGGCACAGAAGGGTGGAGATCTTTAAATGCCAGCCATCTGTTTGCTCCCTAAAGGAATGCCGGTCAGCTACTAAAGTCACCATCAGTGGCAGGTAGAGGAATGTGAAGAATGCTTAGAAAAAAAATCCCTAAAATGTGTCTCTTGTTTTCTTATCTCTCCTCTCGCAACAATGTGAAGACACTTAGCATCACCCCTATAATTGTCTTTTTGGCAAATTGTCTCGATAGCATTTCCTGCCACAGACAGAACAAACTGCCGTTATTCTTCTAACCTCAGCTTCTCTTTATCTAGCTAAATAAATGTGGTGTGGCCACAAAAGGAGCCTTTGCAAAATATGAACGGTTGTTATGTACTGTATAGATGATAATTATACTGTTACGCTTCTGAGTCTTTCAGACAGATTTTTGCTAATGCCAAGCAACCAATTTTTAAAACTGATTATTCAGTGCCTTGGTTGTTCATAAAATACTTTATTTGCTTTTTTTTTTTTTCTCCAGTGTTTTTTTTTAAGAGCAGCAGTAGGAGAAAGCAGCAAGCACATGAAGGTATAAGATGCACCTGAGCAGCATCCTGGTAGTATTATGGAAGGCAATAGAGATGACATTAATGTCCTGTTTTCTTACTCCAGGAAAAATCCAAATCACAGTTTTGCATGTGATCTTCTCATATTATTTGTCCCATTTTCTAGGGCCTATTTAGCCTGTGATGACACTGAGCAGTAATATCTGTTTCCGCTATAGCACTTTGCCTTTTTTTTGAGCGTAAAGTTTTAAGGAGTCTGAGGTCAGTCTGGAAAAGGTTTTAGTTCATAGGATCATGGACTGGTTTGGGCTGGAAGGGACCTTCAAAGTCATCTCGTTCCAACCCCCCTGCCATGGGCAGGGACACCTCCCACTAGACCAGGTTGCTCAAGGCCCCGTCCAACCTGCTCTTGAACACTTCCAGGGATGGAGCAGCCACAGCTTCCCTGGGCAACATGGCCCAGGGTCTCACCACTCTCGCTGGAAAGAATGTCTTCCTAATATCCAGTCTAAATCTCCCCTCTTCCAGCTTAAAGCCATTTCCCCTCATCCTATCACTACAAACCCTTGTAAAAAACCCTTCCTCAGCTTTCTTGTGGGTCCCCTGGAAGGCTGCTAGAAGGTCTCCCCAGACTCTTCTCTTCTCCAGGCTGAGCAACCCCAACTCTCCCAGCCTGTCCCCACAGAGGAGGTGCTCCAGCCCTCTGATCATTTTTGTGGCCCCCCGCTGGACTCGCCCCAACAGTTTGATGTTCCAGTCACCTGATCAGTGGCTGAGTTTGGGATTAAAACCATCAGCTCCTGGACAGGTGTTCCCTGACAGAGTAGCGGAGCGTTGTAGTACCGCTATGAAAGCTGTCGTTCCAGTGTGGAGAAGCCAGGTGATCCCCCTGGGAATGCTGCTCACTGCTGTGCAAGGACTGCTTGTGGAAAAGGCATATTTCTGTTAAGCTGGTGGACACCGCATGTGCTCTTTGGAAGCCAGCAGCCATGAACAAGAGAGTTAGTGCTGGAAAAAAAAAAGAAAAAAAGGGTATGGGGGGTTTCAGCTAATGTATGTTGGCATGATGCCATGAAGCTATGCGGGTTTATTAAACGTAAGAGCTGCTGCTCATGTGTAAATTAGGGCTGCCACCTGGCTGCTTTCCAGCGGTCTTGCCTGGTTTTATTCTGAACTTGCTGGCTGCTGTTGGAGCTACTGTACAGATTGGTCTGGATATTGTCAGGAGACGTTTCTTCTGGAAGGTGGCTGGTTTTTTTCTGTGTGGAAGATGACTGTGTTTCACCTGTGTTTTAACAACAAAGTGCCCCTGAAGTCGCAGAGGTGATTGCTCTGAACATTAATGGTAGTGATCACCCTGACAAAATTAGAAATAAAATGGGTTGCTTCAAAGAAAATGTAGTAAAACCAGGTTAGCTTCATCTAAATAAAATGATGGTAAAAAGGCTGCAATCCCTTTCGTTTTATATCTTTTTTGAATTATACCAGTTATATAAATGGATGTAGATAGTAAGGTCTAATAGAAACATTTTGACATTTGGTGCATTATAGACCGACAGAAGCTAGGAGATAGAAGTTTGACTTTCTGAGAATTTTACAAGTATGTCTCTTCTTTATTTCACTCTTGGATTTTGCTTTCTGTCTTGCTCTAGAGCATGACATATATCAATATAATCATTGATGAACGTTCTGTGCTCAATTCAGTTACTGATAATGACCATTTTAATGACTGTACTAATAATGATTAAATATGATCAGAGGACTGGCAGACCTGCCATATGAAGAAAGGCTGAGAGAACTGAGTTTGTGCAACCTGGAGAAGAAAAGGCTCAGGGGAGACCTTACTAACATGTCCCAGTCAATAAAGGGTGGCTACCAAGAAGATGGAGACTCCCTTTTGACAAGGAGTCCCATGGAAAAGACAAGGGAGAATGGTGACAAATTGCTCCTAGGGAGATTCTCATTGGACTCTAGAGGAAAAATTTTCACCACTAGAGCAATTTGACATTGGAATAATTTTCCAAGGGAAGTGGTGGATTCCTCAACAGTTTTAAGGCTCAGGGTGTTGTGCCAGCTCATTTAAACTGTATTTCTTTACCTTGAAAGGTTGGACTAGATGATCCTTGAGGTCCCTTCTGTCATTTTCTCTTTTTTTTTTAAGAGAAGGTTCTCAAAACAGTGTGTTTCCAGACCAGTCAACATCTTTTTTTTAAGAGAAGGTTCTCAAAACAGTGTGTTTCCAGACCAGTCAACATCCTTTCTTCCTCAGTACAAGCCAAATCGGACAAAGATCGAGAGTTCAAGCGCTGGATATATTAGTTAATTCACGTCCAGAGTGTCTGAAAAATTATTTTATGTTCTCACTCATTTGCCATTTTTGAGACAGAGACGACACTTAAAATTCAAGTAGGTGCCCAAATTTGTCCCCACAATTCAAAGGCAGCCTTTATATTCTGATCATGTATAGAAATGTATGCCTGTGCCACACAAGACAAAGCCTAACTGGTATGTCTTCAGTCAATGGCTGGTCTCTTCTCTCAGGCTATCAGTGACAGAAGGAGAGGACACAGTCTTAAGCTGCATCAGGGGAGGTTTAACCTGGATGTTAGGAAGAACTTTTTTCCAGAGAGAGCGATTTCCCATTGGAATAGGCTGCCCAGGGAGGTGGTGGAGTCACCATCATTAGAGGTGTTCAAGAAGAGGTTGGATGATGTACTCAGGGACAAGATTTAGATGATGAGATAATATTGGGTAATAGGTTGGTGATAGTCTAGGTAGTAGGTGACAGGTTGGACTTGATGATCTCTATGGACTTTTCCAATCTTGTTAATTCTGTGATTCTGTAATGGACCTTCTTGGGTATCTGTTCTTGCATTTGTGAAGCTGTACAATCTTTCTTCTGGCTTTGAAACAGTCTTAGCAACCTGTACCAGGCTACAAAAGATTTGAATTCTCAGATGAGAAAAAGGGTGAGCATTAATTCCAAGGAAGCCCTTTTTTTCCCTTACATATAGTAGTATCCGGATGTTCTACATCTGCTAGAAACAACTCATTAGCACCTAATACTGACAACATAGGTATAAACAGAGAGATCTTGTTTACATGCCAAATGCTTGCATTCACCCTGCTGTCTGGTGTTGGAAATTCTGGTTCTTTGCAGACATTTTTGTTCTTCAGAATGATTCGTCAGATCATCAGAGGTATTGCTAACATAGGGGGGGAAATGGAGATGGATAGCATGGGCATAATTAAAGGAAAAGAAGAGTGCTCTGATTAAGTTTTGGCTCTAAGCACAATATAGGTGTTAAAAAAGCTCCCCCAAAGACAAAAAGAATCTTTTTTTGTGCTTCTCATAACATTAGGAAATCTGCTGTGATGCGGTATTCAGCACATCACAATCTCCTGTTCTCATGTCAATAATTTTGGAACAAAGAGTGAAGGAAATTTGATGAGACATCCACCTAGCTTTCAGGATCAAGACACTGTGTTCAGAAGAGCTTTTAAATTAGTAAGTGCTTATTATTGTCTTATATCCTAACAATTCATGCAACAAGTATAGCAACGCAAAGCTGAGACAGCTCTACTTTGTAAAGATTTGTACGTTCTTAACACAGTTTTCTTGCAATTCAGACAACATCAAACTTGTCACCTTTACAATATCTTACTTTGATGTCTCTGGCATTTTTGTGAGAGGGGATAAAGTCTTAAAGATATTAAAGGTTGTGAAAGAACTTTGCCTTCAGGGACACCATCAGGTCACAATCTGGAGTGTATCAGCATCCCCCCAATAACAGCATTTTTTAAAAAATTTTGCAACATTTAAGACAGTCCAAAATCACAAATTCTCTATAAAATACGTAATTGCTGTTTATGCCTGTTGAAATTATCCAGAAAGATAATTTTAGCTAAGGGATTTTAGATGTTCCATAACTTTTGAATGCTCTTCATATAGATGTTGAGTTTCTGTTTTTCCATCACTGAAACTCGTGCAATCTAGCTGACCTTTGTCAAGTATAAGCACTTAACCGCCAGCAGAGCCAGTTTCGCTGGTACCTCATATCAGATTCTTGAAAATATTTTCAGAACTATTTCAGATACTGGGGAAGTCACAACGTTAGCATAACGTGCAGATCGATCTCCTTGCTGGCTGTTCAGCAGCCATCTCACAGAATCTCCTAGACTGGAAAAGAGCTTCCAGATCATCTAGTACAGTCATTAACCCAACACTGACAAGACCTCAACTAAACCATATCCCTCAGCACTACACCTACAGGACTCTTAAATACCTTCAGAGATGGGGACTCAGCCAGCTTCCTGGGCAAGCTGTTCCAAAGCCTGATAACCCATTCAGTAAAGAAATTCTTCCT
>WEIS01013601.1:0-11467 GCA_013389965.1 Todus mexicanus | reverse complement strand
AGAAAGCTTTCAAATTTAAAGCAAAGAAACACTCAGAACAAACATAAATTTATTTTTCTTCAAGATTTACTTTCATTGCCTCATAACCCCATTGGAATTCCAGCTGGAAGATGGTGCTACCATACTAACAATAAATTACTCTTTTATTATATTTTCTTGGAATAAAAAGAAAACCTTTTATCTGACTTCAAAAGGGGCAAAAATTGGTTTAAGACCAAGGGTTTTTTTCTCAACTGTTACATCAGATAAAAAATGCTTATGCTGCATTAGCTTCTACAACTTCCCTGCTTATTTTGAAATTTAATTAAAACCTGAACTTTTTAAAAGGGATGGTGGTTCATGCTTTTCTCACGAGGCGTATATTTATTATTATGCCCACATACATGAATGCACATAAATTATATATTTGTTTCTGTTTTGAAGCAATAAAAGATCTAATTTGCTGTGATAGTGTGCCACTGCATCTGTACAGAACTTAATTTGTTCACCTGTGCTGGTATCACAAAGAGGTAGGCCCAGTCCTTCTGTGTGCCTTTCAAACACCATTCAGTCAGCTAATGAAGAGATGGGACTTTTCCTACACCATCTGAAGAAAAAGGTTCCTTTGTTATCCATTGAAACACACTGAAGACTACATTGCTAGGGCAATTTCTCAGGCATTTCAGTTTAAGAACTCTTCTAGCTTTCTTCAGTAGCGGCTGACTCTTGTTTGCTTGCCGGCAAACATGCGCATGCATTCTAGCATACCCCAAGCATTGCATCTCCAGCTAAGTGCTCTACTAGAAGTAGTGATCTGACCATCTCACCCATGTTTTTTCCTTCCCCAAATCATTGTACTCAAGTTAAAAAAAAAAAAAGCTGGTTCTGATCTCATGCAGCCATTCCTTACCGGCCAGCTGCAAAACCTGTGCTTTAGGGACTTGCATGCACCCTCAGTTACCAGGGGGTTTTATTGGGTCCCTTTTCACAATCTTTCCAAATCCACAGTGCTTCATGTCGTGAGAGCTGCCGCTTTTGTGGCGGGGAACAGACGACTCGGGGAAGTAAAGAGAGGAGAAAGACACAAAGGTCTATGTTGTAAGAAGCTGAATAAGAGGCTTAGGTAAAAGTTGCTTCTGTTGCTAGGGTATGGCTGCTATGAAGCTTGATAGTCATCGCTATGAAGCTTGATAATTATCACTATGGCTTGGTATTCACTTAATACCAGGACTGTCCTAACAGCTTTACTTGTTTGTGTTCACTGGTTTAAGATTCACAAAATATTTCTTTGTATCTCTTTGTATTTCCTAAAAGATGCTAACTAGTCTTCTGTGTGAAAAGGTACTTTCATCACTAAGCAACAGGGATAGCAATGCCCACAGCACAGTTACGGCTTAAGTTGACACATATAAACACAAGGTGACCTACTTACTGGATGAAGAAAAGGCTGTAGATGTTGTCTGTCTGGACTTCAGTAAAGTTTTTTAGACTGTTTGCCACAACATTATCCTGGTAAAACTACTCGCTCGTGGCTTGGATGGGCATGAACATGGCAGGACAGCCACACCTACAGGGTGGTGGGGAATGGAGTTAAATCCTGCTGGTGGATGATGACAAGTGTTGTTTCCCAGGGCTCAGTATTGTGGACTTCTCTTTAATATCTTTATCAATTACCTGGACGGGAGGGTCGAATGCACCCTCAGTAAATTTGTAGATGACACCAAGTGGCGTGGGTGTTTACCTTTGCTTACAGGTAGGGAGGCTTTACAGAGGCATCTGGACAGGCTGGATTGGTGGGCGAAGGCCAATGGTAGGAAGTTCAACAAGGTCAAGTGCTGAGTCCTACGCTTAGGTCACAACTACCTGCTGCAATGCTACAGGGTTGGGGAAGTGTCTGGAAAGCTGCACAGTGCAAGAAGGACCTGTAAATGTTGGTCGACAAGCAGCTGAACATGACCCAGCAGTGTGCCCAGGTGGCCAAGAAGGCCCATAGCACCGTGGTCTGCATCAGAAATAGTGTGGTCAGCAGGACCAGGGGNAGGCCCATAGCACCGTGGTCTGCATCAGAAATAGTGTGGTCAGCAGGACCAGGGAAGTGATGGTCCCCGTGTTCTCAGCACTGGTGATGCCACAACTTGAATACTGGTTCAGTTTGGGGCCCCTCAATACAAGAAGGTCATTGAGGTGCCGGAGCGAATCCAGAGAAAGGCAACTAAGCTGGTGAAAGGTCTAGAGCACAAGTCTTATGAGGAGTGGCTGAGGGAACTGGGGAACTTGTTTAGCCTGGAGAAAAGGAGGCTCAGGGAAGATGTTCTTGCTCTCTACATCTACCTGAAAGGAGGTTGTAGTGAGGTGAGGGTAAATCTCTTCTCCCAAGTAATAAGCAATAGGACAAGAAGAAATGGCCTTAAGTTAAGCCAAGGGAGATTAGATATTAGGAAACATTTCACCAAAAGGGTTGTCAAGCCCTGGAACAGGCTGCCTAGGGAAGTGGAGTCACCATCCCTGGAGGTATTTTAAAAACGTGTAGGTGCAGCACTTAGGGACACGGTTTAATGGTGACCTGGTAGCACTGAGTTAATGGTTGGACTTGATCTTAAAGGTGTCTTCCAACCAAAATGATTCTGTGATTCTCTTATGCACTGCCTGATCTGGTTAGACCATGCATGCTGCACATCTTCTGTCATGTATGTTAGAGGTAGCAGATGCTCAGTTGGAAGTAGCTTTGAACTGTTCCCTCTGCCCATGTAAGCAATAATTAAAAACTTCAGTAGCTCTAGCAGACCATATGCTGTGCCATGGCCTACTGTGTCTGTAAGAACAAGTAACATATTTTAGCTTTTACAGCTGAACTAAAACTGGGACTGTATCTGGTATATGAAAGATTCCTCTAGGCTTGGATGCAGGGTTTACTTTCAATAAGGAGGTGTATCAAAGAGTATATACAAAAGATTTAAAGCACATTAAGACATGTCTACCCCTCCGTGCTAGTGGAACAGAGCAATGTAGAATATTGACAAATAAGTAATACATAAATCATTTGCATATGTACGTGCATTTAAGTATAGATCATGTTTACAAAGTACATAATTATTAGAAGTTATCATGATCTTTTCAATAGGTTTTAGAAGTAAAATTAAATTTCTATGCAGAAAAGTCCGCTTTCTTTTTGTTGCTAAAAGGGTCATATCTTTGTAGCAGATGTGTAGATAAAAGTAATAGTAAATTTCTAGTGGTTCTTTTAATGGGTTTTTTTAATACATTTTCAAATTGATGTGTTGAGAAATGGGTCGTATACTGATTGTGATTAAGCTTTGCAGAATTGAGGTCATTTACATTACTTTTGAATCTTTTCCATAATTACTAGCAGAAGGTAATGAGGAAAAAGTGATACTGTAGTATATTAATTTATGAACTTAGGGTACTTAATTATACCTGAAGTAGTCCTCTAAGGAATTTTAACTTTACACAAAATCAAATTCCCTGTTCTTTTCAGGGATTAGGTAAGATGTCTTGAGTCAGTGCTAGATGTGCTGGTGTATGCCAAATGTGGAATCAACATTGTGAGGAATACTAAGTTTAGATGAAAAGTTCATTTATATAACTTTCACTAGAAAGGTTATGTGGTTTTTCTTTTTCATTGAGGATGTCTTTGGAGTAGCATCTATGTTTTTTTCCAGTTCAATTTAGTAGAGTTATGCAGAACTGGAATCTTACTGATCATTCTATTTCATTCTGGTTTATATCAATAATGGGTTTGTTAATGGAAAGTGCTGGTACTCAGGGATTAACCAAAGAAGATAGAACACTTACGGTTTGTGACCCTTGCCTTATTCAAATACATTTTCTTTCTCTTTTTCTTTGAACGTGCATTTGTAATAGACCAAATATGCACTTCAGCTGATTTTGAAACAGTTGTGAGATTCTTGTTCTCCTTGGCTTTGTTCACCTGCTTCCCACAAAGCGACAGCAGCTCTCTCCTCTGGGATTTGTGCTGCTGGTCTCCCTGTGATCAGTGAGAGTTTCACATTCTTTTAGCCATGCAGGCTGAACTTACATCTCTGCCTGCAAAACTAAATCATCCCTGCCTCTCTGTTCAGAGAGCAGTCATGTTTCCTTTTTGACCCTGTTGTCACTGTGGAGTTGTGGATGGTATTTTGCAGAGCTATTCTAGCACTGTTGGGGCATTATGTGCTTTTTATGTGAAGAAGGAGAACACAGTGTGAACATCAATTTCTGCTGCAGTTACTGTTTACTAGCAGTTTATCTGAAATGAAAAAAAAATTAAAACTATTTCTCCAATGGCAAAGGACAAAATATGATAGCAAACTTTTAATGACCAGATTTTACATCTTGCCTAGGAGCAGGTTAACTGGAGGTCCTCGCTTATGTACCCTTCACAAGATGCAAGTAAAATCACAGCTCTTCTGTTCAAGGGAATAGAAGAACAGTAGTTCCTTCCTTCTATCTCTAGAGGCATGTATCACTTCAAAGATGGAAGGAAAGGGGCATGACTATTGTGTAGCTCAAAATTGTTGTAACACTGTATATTACTGCTATGAAAGTGAATTTGTGTCTGGCTGCCACCTCTTCTTTAGGATATGTACTCTTTTAAGTTTTTAAGGAGTTTACATCAGGAGGAAGCTAAGCTTTTTTAAAAAAAATCAAATAAGAAGCATTCACTTACCTGGCAGCGCTGTTTATCTCACACGTAAACTGATCTGAATTACTATTGTTGCTTTCACAGTACGTATATAAGAAAATAATAACTAATTCAAGGTGATAACAAAGTTTGGGGACAGGGAATTGAGTGTTTCTGGGTTTTGTTTTTTTAAGATAGCTCTAAAATTCAGGAATGCAGGAGAAATTGTTGAAGGAATTGGATTAGATGTGGAAAAAGGTATGAGATACAAGATCTGAGAATTTAGACCCTGTAATTTGCACGTGCTCTGACTTCCTAGCACTTTGAAGTCAGAATTGTAATGTGACTGCTATAACCTTTCAGAGAACTAACACAGTCTTCATCTTTATATTGCATTGAAATAATAAAAGAAGATCCTCTGCTGCCCTTTTGCAGAGGTATGAACTTCACCTTTGTGAAGTTTTGGATTATATTGTGGTGATTTGGATTGAATTTGCTGCAACCTTTACAGTTAGTTTTGACTTTTTTGCCTATAAAAAGTATTTTGAGTATATTGTGCCTCCAAAACTGCTGAAGCAACCATAGAAGATGAAAACCTAGTTGCACCTTGTATATAGAATCATAGAATCATAGAATGGTTTGGGTTGGAAGGGTCGTTAAAGCTCATCTAGTTTCACCGTCCTGCCATGGACAGGGACACCTCCCACTAGAGCAGGTTAGTCAAAGCCCTGTCCAACCTGGATTTGAACACATCCAGGGATAAAGCATCCACAGCTTTCCTGTGCAACCTGTTACAGTGTCTCAGCACTCTCATAGTGAAGAACTTCTTCCTGATTTCTAACCTGAATATCTACCTTCTTCCAGTTTGAAGCAATTGCCCCTCATCCTGTCACTAGAGACCCATGTGTCCAGGTTTCATGATGAAACATCATCCTCCTGAAAAAGTTGTATTAATTTTAGCTATTCAGTGGCAACTGCTGATTCTCATCCCCTTTGTAAGTTAATCTAAAGTTGGAATCGTACTAGTTCCTTCATTTTGAGGAAATTGCTAGTTCCTTGAAGTAGATGTTTGGCAAGTAGTTACTTATATCGAATTGTATTTATACCAAAGTGTTATTCATAGCTCCCTATTTGGTTTTATTCTGCAATTTTTAGGAACATCTTCATCTGCACAACAAATTTCCCACCTTTTACTCCAAGGTGCTGTTTCCGATGTGTGGCAGGTAATAGAGGTTCATGAGTAAATGCTTCATACGCTATTTCTTTCTTGGGGAAAAAATGCAATGCTTTTGATTAGCATTGGAACTCAATAAGGGGGGAAAAAAAAATATGACAGGAGTGTTCTGTTGAGTGATTCTTCCAGTTAAGTTGCTGATTTCTGCAGGGGAATGCCTCGTAAATAATTCAGGTAAGATGGAAGCAAGTGCCGTGCTGGCCAATGACTCAATGAAGAAATCATGTTGGAACCAAGGCATCCCATGTAAAATGCATGATAGTCTTAATGCTGGCGTTTAAGTATTAATAAGTTTTGTCCTGTATGGTAGTGGGAGGTATGGTACGGTTGAACCCCAAAAAGGATTTGTGTATATCACTTCTGAACCTGTCACAGAGGCTCCATTTCAAAATGGAATCGAGCGGATGGTCACTGTTGGATAAAGTGGCACCAGGCTGCAGTTCTCAGGCAAGCTGAACTGGCTTTTAACAGAGAGCATGGTGACAAAGTTTTACAGACAGCTATGGAATAACAATAGGGAAGAAGCAAGTACTCCACTCTTTGTTGCTCTGCTTCCTGAAGAGTTAAACTTCTTTGTGTAAATAATCTAAGCAGGAACACAGGCAAGCTTTAATAGAAATCCAGTATTTTTAAAAAATGAATTATGGTAGCTCATGTGAGAAATGCATAGTAAATACCAACTGTTGTTGTTTAATTTCCATATTTATTAAACAAATGTATTTCTTGTGCAAGTATGCCCCAGCTGTGAATGCAGCTTGTAGATGCTTGAGTTATATGGATGGTAATAGCTGTTATCTGAGATTCTTTGAGGAGTTCAAAAAGTTTGCTTGATTTCTTCATTCTCATTGTGGTGGAAAAACCTGCTAACATGCCTGCTTTATGCTTGGAAAAAGTGTTCGAAAAGTTAATGGGTTGATTTCGCTATTCCTATTTATCTGTTTCATTAGTTCAGTTTTGTAAGACTAAAATTCATCTTGCAGCTGTAGCGTGATATTGAAGGCCTCTCTAAGCCACAGCTGGAGACTGCTCCTTTTGCTTCTGCCTTACCATCATCATGGTTTTGTACACTGGCAGAAGCACTTCACTGCAGCGTGTAAAATTTGTTTCAACATCCCAGAGCTGAAAATGTGTTCTAATTCACAGTGGTATTCAAAAGCTCAATGCAACACCTGGATAGCTGCTGCAGAAGTTTTTTTTTCCCCTTAAATATGTTATCACAGAGGCACTGCCAGCATCACTCACAGGTTCAGCTTTGGCCAGTGGTGGATCTGTCTCGAAGGCAGCTGGAAATAGCTTTGTCCAAAATGGGGACAGCTTCTGTCGCATTCTCACAGAAACCACCTCTGCAGCCTCCCCTCCCTCCATCTCACACTTGCCATGTAAACCCAATATAGCGCACAAGCATTGCTGACAGCACAGCTTCAGGGCCAGGCTCCCAGGCCAGGGCCAGCACACATGACACAAACAGCAGGTCAAGGACGAAACAGCACTTTTATTGAATGCAGGCACAGCTGAAAAGTGGCAGGTCCAAAGGGATCCAGGGCACCCTTGGTGTCTTTGTGCTGCAGCAACACTCAGCAGGTACTTAGCCAAAATGGCCCAGAGAAGCCCTGGTGAGGGGCCATGCTTAGGGAGGCCAAGCAACGTGAAAAACCCCTTGGCGCCAATGTCAGTCTTCCTAGAGGGAAAACTCCCTTCCTGAACACAAAGCTGGGGATTAACTGTTCCCTGCTCATGTGAACAAGACCTGCCTTCCAGCACCACTGGGTGATCACCCCTAACAGGAACACCACCACTGCTCAAACCCTTTCCTCCTGCAACCCAGGTCCATTTCAGAGGCTTCAGAGAGTCGCAAAAAAAGTCCCTGGACAGATTAGTCTTGGGGGTGAGAATCGTTTCTGTGTCCAGCAAGATACCAGTGGATGCTCCAAAACACTAGGGGAAGGTGCTGACTCTACTACACCTTGCAGCATCTTTGCAGCTCATTCCTTAGGGCGGCTGCCCCTGGCTCCACAGGAGATAAGGACTATGAACTTTACACTATTAACTCAAACACCAACAATGCATTTCTGTAGTCCTGGCATGCCACCAAGCAAACCTTTTGCCACTGCTATCCAGCTGAAAAAGCCTAACAGCTGTAGGCATCTCCAGGTGTTTGTGGTGGTGCTTCTCATCTCCTCAGGAGATTGTCTCCATTCCCTGAAAGAAGGATGAAGCAGGAGTTCCATCCAACAGACACAGCTTTGAACGTGGCCCTGCTGGGAGCTGACATTGCAACAGAGAATCTCCAGCAGCCTTGTCCAGCCTCAGGTCTCACCCCCTTAACCTGTCCAATGAATCCCACTATCCCCCTCAGAGATTTCCTCACCCATGCTGTAGGGTGGCCTTCAACCAGTTCTGTCCGGATGACACAGCCTGGCAGACTGGTGGTGGGGCACAGGAGGATGTCCTTTTTATCCTTCCCAGGCACAGTGACACTGCTTTGCCAAGTGGTGGCACAGTGACATGGGAGTGGTGGAACCCCCAGGTCACTGTAGGGGGGCTACACAGGAGGAAGTCCTTTCGGGAAGTGATCTCGAGGCAGTGCCCAGGGGCTGGGGGCTGTCCCTGCCTTTAGTCACCATGGACTGGGCACAGCTGGGACAGCCTGCTGGCTCTGTCCTTGGGATCCTGTGCCACCATGGCAGGGCCAAGAGTCAGGTCACAACTTGGCCCTGGCCAGGGACTTCTGCTACACCAGAAGTAGCCAGGTAGCTCATTATCTAAGGACAATATTATCTGTGCTCTTAACCCAGAGGTGCCCAACAGAGCCCTTCTCTGCTAGGACCTAGGGGGACCCTCTTCAACAAAGGGCTTGGACACTCCTTCTGCAAGCCACTCTCCCTCCCCATGGCTCCTGTGAACAGAGGATATGATCCAAAGTTGTGCTGTGACATGAAGTCCTTGCAGTCATCTCCTGTTCTGTTTGTCCTGTTCCTAAACTTCAGTGGCTGGCCCAAGGAGTGTGGGAAACACGCCATCCAACCTTGCACCTCTGCGGAGTCACCTTCTTGAGCAATGGCTATGGCCTGGGCTTCTGCAGGGGAGGGCAGCTAGTGCCTCTGACACACAGAGGGCTGCTGCACTTCAGAGCAATGCTTCAAGCAACAGACCACAGCACATGTCACTGCATTGAAACTTCCTGCTGTGGACTCACCTGAGACCCGAGAATTCTGTCTGGAATTGGAGCATCTCTCCTGTGAGGAAAGGCAGAGAGTGCTAGCTCTGTTTCACGTAGAGAATAGAAGTGTCAGGTGGGATCTCATCAACATATATAGCTGTGGCCAGTTGAATATGAGTCAATGGAGTGCTCTGGACACCAAAATGCTCAACTATGTCCTGGGGTGCATCAAGCACAGCACAACTAGCCAGTTGAGGGAGGTGATCGTCTCGCACTACAGTGTACTTGTGCACCCCCACCTGAAGTCCTGCATGCAGTTTTGGGCACATCAATATGAGAAGGACATCAAACTTTTAGTGAGTGTCCAGAGGAGGGTCACCAAGATGGTGAAAGGCCTTGAGGGCAAGACTTACAAGGAGCAGTTGAGGTCAGTTGGTTTGTTCAGCTTGGAGAAAAGAAGACTAAGGGGTGACCTCTTCACAGTCTACAACTTCCTCAAGACACGCAATGGAGGGGGAGGTGCTGATCTCCTCTGTCTAGTGACCAGCGACAGGGTCCGAGGAAATGGAATTAAGGCTCGTCAGGAGAGCTTCAGATTGGACATTAGGAAAAGGATATTCACTGAGAGGGTGGCTGGTCACTGGAACAGGCTCCCCAAGGAAGTGGTCACAGCACCAAGCCTGTCAGAGTTCAAGAAGTGTTTGAAAGACACTCTTAGTCATACAGTTTAGGTTTAGGTAGTCCTTCGAGGAGCAGGGATTTGGACTCAATGATCCTTATGGGTCCTCTCCAACTTGAGATGTTCTATGATTCCATGATTCTACTACACATCTCAGGTAACTGGTTAAAATACCACTGAACACTATTTCCCTGTTATGTGGAGTCTTAACAGCCGGCTATTTTTAAACAAGCTGATCATTTCTGCCTGGCAACTTGTGTTAGGAATAGAAATACTGTGTATAGCTCTTGCATACTGTTCTTGTCTTTTGTAGTGTGCCTTCCAGGATATAATAGATTTTAATTTAATCTAGTTGATTTGACAAAAAAGTATTTTAATGATACCCTGTAATGCCAGAGATTTCACAATTAATGATGCTTAAAGCACACTGACACATGGAACTGTTTGTGACATGATTGCATTTCAGTGTTCCTGAAATCAGAACTCTCTTTTAATTACAATTTGCACGTGGCACATAGGTGGCTGATTCTTAAGGGATTCTACAGGGAAGAGTATGGCGTGATTTCAGGAAAGCAGATGTGATCCCACTGAAATTTAACAGCAGTTTTAGCAAGACTATGAGTAGTTTGTGTTCCCTGTAGCTTTTGATTTCCTTTCAATTAACTTTAAAAAGATGAATTCCAGATACCAGTTCAGATTCAACTTCAGCAAGTAAACTCTAGGAAATGCAAGCCAAACTAAAAAAAAAAAAAGACAATGCATTTTAATCCTTAAATCTCAAACTGTGCATGGTTGAGCATGATTTTTAGTTAATGATATGAGCAAAAGGATTTCAGGTAATGTTGTACCCTAGTAGTATTTCTTGATAGGTGAGATGTGGTAACTGGTCAAGTGTGTGCTTCAGACAAGCTGCGATGTAGAGTACTTAACATTAAACAGTCACAATGATGGCATCTTGTGATCATGTTTTTCAAGTCAGTAAGCTACCCAGTTAGCTTCAAATGCTTGGTGGAGCTCTGTAGGTCATACAAGTCTTTAAGCTTGTCCCTTCAAAAGTACTCAGGAGAGGAAAAAACCTCAATGAACTAATTTCAACATTAAAAAACGAAACTTTTACCACTGTCTTTTCCTGTTCTCTTAAAGGACTTTTGTTTCTCTGTCTTGCTAGAGGTTTCTCACACAAGCCACCATTTAACCATGGCAAAACTATAATTATTATAAATTGCAAACATAATTTGTGCTTTACACAAGTGTCAGATACTGCAAATACCCTTCTGAGACTGCTTGGGTGTTCTGAGCCTTTCAAATTCCTCTGTTGTTTTTCCTGAATTTTCAACATCTCCTTTATTCTAGGAATTACATCCTGACCTCATTGGTGCCTCTCTTGACATACCGTCTTGCCAAATTAGGGCATATGCTGTCCTACCTCTCTGAAAGTCTGCATTTAAATATCTTCCTTTTGGCTTTTGTCTGACGAGTTGCTAAAAACAAGAGTACCAGTTTTCCCAACTAATAAATTATCTGATTCTTTCTCTTATTTTTATATGCCTAGTTTTTGATTGAACAGACTTGAGAATTACTTCTCTGACTCTCTGGAGTTTAATTGCATGTAAATTAGTTCTTTCATTTGCCTTACTGTGCTAACCACTTTCTATTAACATTGCTTTCAAAGATCCATTTTCTTCACTCCAAAGACCTCATATCTCAATATGAGATTATAACTTTTTATTGTTCATAAGGCTGTATCTTAAGCTAAAACTATTACATACAATT
>WEIS01013598.1:61295-81743 GCA_013389965.1 Todus mexicanus | reverse complement strand
GTTATGTTTATATCATTAGTGTAGAGCAATATATGTACAGCCCAAGCTCTCAGAGAGGAGGAAAAACTCAGCACCTCTTTTAGAAGTATGTAAGGCTGCTTTTAAACAAGCTTAGTAGAGTTCAGAACACCAGTACTGAAGCCTCCCTCTGCAGCTGTAGATGCTCATGGAAGTGGTTTAGTGGTGACCCAGCAGTGCTGTGTCACTGGTTGGACTTGATCATCTTAAAGATCGAGACCAACCAGAACAATTCTATGATTCTGTGATCAGTGTGGATGTAGTCGTGGTTTTTGGCTACATCACTCACTTGACTTAGGTGCAGTTCAGTGAGCAAAAGCTGGGAATCAAAATTCCTGGTGGAGCACCTGGGGAGGGGTCAAATACCTACACTAGATGCTGTCATTAGCCTTGGCCTCTCATGCAGATTTAATTCACTCTCTAAAAGTTTGATAAATGTGAGTGGTAGTAGCTAATATTTGTGGAAGCGTAGACTTATTTCTGAGAGAACCCCCGAATTCGTGCTAATATAAAAGATTGAAGTAGTTTAGTTAAGAATTTCCTGTGATTTACTTAATGTTCTTTTTTTTTTTTTTTCTTCAGTAATCTCAAAGAACCAAATTGGTTTGCAAAACACCTTGTACCAGAAGTTGAATCTTGCTTCAAAAGCTCTTGATCAGAGCAGGCTGGATTACAGCCTTATCCTATGCGCCGGTGCTGCCTTTTAAGCATCTTATGTACTGAGAGGTTACAACATCAAAGAGAGGGCGCCCGATGACTGTATTTCACTTTATCGAGCTGGTAATTAAGGGCCAGAGGGTAGCAAAAACAATTTTTGAGAAGTCACTTCGGCTTTATTTGGGGTTAATTGCATTAATGCTTGTAGCTTGACATGCTTGTTTCATTACAGGAATTGGGGGGGGGAAAAAGTTAGGGGGGTATGCAACTTCAGCATTGTCTGAGCAAGTCCCGATTCCCAAGTAATGCTGTTGTTCATGCTCGTGAAAACTCCAATAAATCAGCACCTTTGGGCATTTATATATATATATGTTTTTCAAAGCAGTGTAATCATGCATTGTTGGTTGTAGCTGGAGCGAAATGGGAAAATTCTGATTAAAATTTGCGCACAGATTGGTGCAGAAAAGAGAAACGTGTGAGTTTAGCAGAATGAGGTGGGATTGTATTCTGGTGGGAGTTCAGTGGGCAATGTGGTACCACAGCCCTTTGGGTCCTAGTGTGGAACTCAGGGATGCTCGTTGCCCATTGCCCATCTCAAGGTATCAGGACTTGAGGCTTTGAAACCTCGGAATTGAAGTTACAGCAGATTTCAAAATAGCGGTGTGGGGTCATGAAACAGAACTGTTGCTCATAACCTTTTTGAGGCTGTTTTGCTCTTCTCTTGATCTTCGCTGAACTTTACTTCTTCCTTTACAGAATATTACGAATATCAGTTGCAATCACATAGGGAAGATATGAGGACAAACTGTGGACTGAAGAGTGTTTTAAAGCGCTGGTTAGGAGAGAGATCTGCTAGTCCAACATTAGGCATTTTGTGCATGTGCACAATCACTCACCTTTTACTGCTGAAGGTTCAGAGACTAAAAATGATCAAAGCTTTAATTTCATTACCTGCCACCAGAGACTTTGTGTGTGTGTGTGTGTGTCCTTTTTCCTGTATGTCTAATCAAAAGTCGTATCTAGGGGCAACATTGCTGTAGAGATATGAGAGGAGATTGATGCTCTCATCCTATGGTCTCACCGATAGATGAATTCTCTATTCATGTGAACTTCATATGAACTACTTTTGAAAAGAAAAGCAGCAATTCAGCTAAGCTTCATTCCATCCACTTCGACACAGATGATAACATGCAAGGAAGCCTGAGAATCCACTTGGGAGCATCTTTCCCTATTCTGTTGGTAGCAAACCTTTGTTCTCTTTTTTAATACTCGTTATTCTGGAACTACAATCAATAATGGAAGGAAAAGTATAAATCTGCCAAGCATAAAGTTTTCTGTCTTCTTTTTTAAGCGATGTTCTCCTTAGATTCCTGTTGTGTAGGCTTATTCCTTACCAGAAATGAATGCCCTGGTGTTCATATGACTGTACATCAAATGGATTTGCAATAGCTGTCTCTTGCATTCCCTTGAAAGTCGTACATACAGCTACAAAGACCTTTCCTGAGATATTTCTCACTCCCTCATTCCTCATAGAATAGAGATCTGGATGCTACAGCCTTTGGAAACCATCTGGGTATCCTACTGCCTTTCCCTTGCTGAATTTTGTTCTCTATTCTGAGTCTAAGGAGCCTGGATATTATTTAGGTATTTCAAATTAACCCACCTGCCATCAGGTCCTGAAAGTGGAAATTGATATAAGACTTAAGATTGATTTGAATGAGTAATTCATCCGCTGCATATTGAGACAGTGAAATTATTCTAATCTGCATTTAGCTGCTCTTTGCATCAGAAACTTTCTTTGCTCTTTTTTTTTTTTTTCAGCGCTATTCCCCAGGTTCAAGGGACAGTTCATGATGGTGTGGGTACTTGGATCACCTGGGAAGGTGAAGTCCAGGTGGTAGTTGCTGCTTATTTCTTTTATCACCTACTTAATCTTCAGAAGGGATGACAAGATGTGCGTGAAGATTGCACTTGAACTCCACGTGCCCTGAGTAAAAGTGGGGAACAGGCTCGTGTCTTGCTCTAGCCTACGCTTGGAGCTGTATCTTTTCTGTAAAAGCATAAAGCCTGTGCAAAGTAATGGAAATATTGATGGGTAAAGCAGCAGGGAGTATTGAGGAGGGAGGGCCTGACCACATATGGCTCTGCCTTCAGAGATGGAGCCACCCGAGACCATTGCTTGGTACGCAGTAACTTGTGAAGGATAAAGAGTAATTGCCAAATGTGTAAGTTCAGTTTAAAGATACTATGGATCATAGACCGATTAAAAAAAAAGCCACAACAAACCAAACAAAAACCCAACAAAAATCCCTTGTGCTGTGTTAAAGGAGAAAATCCTCGTGATCCTTAACTTCTTGGTCTAGTTAGGATAGGGAAAAGTAAAAGGCACTGAGGACAGCAGAATACGTTTGCACTTTTCCTAGTGGATTGGTTAGACTTTCCTGGCACAGGACGGGGCTGTTCCCTGTGCTGTTTTATTAACTACAAAGCTCCTTTTCTTTTCTTTTAGAAATGGAACTTGAAAAACGGAATATTTTTTTTGTCTCTGTGTTTGAATTTGGGTACGACTGGACTGTAACACACAGATGCCAGTGGAGATTTTCCTGGCTGGTTCCTCTCCAGAGCAATATTTTCTGAGGTAATGGCAATTACCCGCTGCCGAGCTCAGCGCTGGTACTGGCTGAGGTTATTGAAATAACTGTAGATATTTGTCACCGCTCTTTCCTGGCAGAAGACAGAAACTTTTTCCTTTTTGTACACTCGTGTTGTGGCCACAGGCTCTAAGACAGCATTAAAAAGGGGTGATAAAACTCTTGGGCTGGGTACATGGATGTTGGGTTTTCGTGTAGATCCCAAGTCTTTACTTGCCTCTCTTCATAACAAGCCCTATCCCTCCCTGCACTGGCTCACTTTGTAAAAGCTTCTTAATCACGTTTGAAACACAGTTGTTGTTTCCCCCATATGAAAACAAGGCTTGGAAAGGTTTAAGCTCCCCGGCAGCAGCATAGCAAATAGATACCAGTGCTAAGAGGAGCAAAGCTGCTTTTGCTTCGTTATGCGTAAAAGGAAAAAGTGTGATGCTTGGAGACCCACAGATCCAAAGCCTGGCTAAAGCAGGCAGTCATCTGGCTACAGAATTACATCCCCCCAGCGACGACGTGGGAGCTCCCTGTGTGTGTGCATAGGCTGTTGCAACGTGAAGAAGGCTGATTAATACGGAATGAAATGAGTGTTGTGAATACTTGCACTGTGCTGCGAGCGGACAGGGCGTCTTCCTCCTGTGAAGAGTGTTTGGGATGAGGCTGTTGGTAGGAAGCACCCCTGGGGAAGCAGTACCAGCAACGCCATGGGATTTAGCTCCCCTACGCAGTCTTTATTCAAGCTGTTCTTGCCCCTCATTCATTCACTTCATTGCACAAGAGAGATTACTTTTACAGGTTGGTCTTATTGATGATTTTAGCCAAAATCTGCTCTTAGAGTAGCTGCTTCAGCAAGGTGGTGATGGTGGCACATGGGGCTCCCTGCAGCTTCTGTCCCAAAAAGCTTAGGAAGTGTCAAATCCTCTGAGAGGGTCTTAAAAAAGATTAATTGCCTTTTGACTTAATAGGAAAGAGCACAAACGAAAGGTGCGGCTTGACGGCATTACCAGTTTAAGCCCCAGAAGGGCAGGGTGCTTGCTGCTGAATTCTAAACCAACGATTGAGGCAAGGCTGGAGTCTCTTGTGGGCTATTATTTCAGTGTTTATTTGCTGTGGGCTGTTTGTGAAGAGCTCGGCTAGCACGAGCAGCTGTGTTTTTCTCATGCAGCAAGTGCTGCATTTATGGAGTTAGTATAAGAGGAGAGCAAAATCATCTCTTGAGCAGGTGTTGAGTGTTAAACAGGTACAATGCAGGAACCAAGGGGGTGGTGCAGAGCAGTGAGATGGTTCTGAGCTATGGACATCTGCTGCCATGTGAGCTGGGAGAGAAGTTAGTGCATCTATTTCTCCAGGAGTATTCTTTTCCCTTTTTATTTTTCCTTTCCTCCACTTGCTGGTTCCCAGAGGTGCTTTTTTTTTAAAAAAAAAAAATAATTAGGATTTCTAGTGTACAATTTGAGGGCAGGATCAGCTGGGAGAGAACGATGACAGCTTTGTTCCCTCTATGGCAGATAATGAGGTGTCGGAGGCAGATAGCAGCGGGTGTTCGGTGGGAGATACATGCGAAGCGCCTGCCCAGCTCACTGGTGTGCGGCGGCGATTAACGCTGCCGAGAGGTTTCCTTCTCCTCCCGCGGCGGTGGCTAAATGGGGTTGTTGTCGGGGCATATGGCAAAAGGGTTAAAATTTAATTAGAAAACATAGTGGTAGCTACTGGAGCTTAACGGAGATTTATATAAGCTGCTAAGAAGGACAAGGCTGCTGTGTGAGCTGCTGGTGGGGCTGAGCCACTGCAGCCGCTGGCTGGGCTTCAGGCGCTGGGGCATGCCTGGGAATCTGCCCAGGAAGCGCCGTCAAAGAGGAGTTTGTTTTAAGGCTTGACCCTGGCTCTGTGCAACACCCCTACCCTCCGCCCGCCGTATAAAGCCAGGCTGCCGTCATGCCAGGCGTTTGAGTGAGGCAGCGAGAGCCAGGGGGAGCCAGCCGGGACCGGGATTGTGTTTTGCCGACGGAGCGACTCATGGCTTCGGTGTTCATGTGCGGGGTGGAAGATCTGCTGTTCGGCGGGAGCTGCTTCGTCTGGACGGTGACGGTGGCAGCGCTGAGGAGGTGGTACGCTGCCCGGCTGCGAGCGTGCCGGCAAGCCCTGCGAGCGTGGTGTGGCCTCCGGGATGTCTACCAGGTAAAAAACTCGCCCGTAATCACCCCAGTTTTTGCTAAAGCACCGTGCCACCTGATGGAAATGGGCTTGCTCATCTGTCTGATTCCTCAGCGCACACCCTGCATGAGATGCTGAGATGGGGTGAGGTGAAGAGCATCAAGCCAAAACCATGGCTCGCACAGCCCTGCTCTGAAGATACTTGGCAGGTTTATAATTGGAGTCTGAGCTGATGTCCAATATTGCTTTCAAACAGCCGGTGCCGTGCCTCTGCCTTGAATTCAGGGTTTGGGGGAGATACTTTTAATGTTAGATGTGTTTTATCAGCCAGTTTGTCTAAAAAGTGTTTTGGCAGCTGAGTGCCCCTCAGAGCCCCTTTTGCTGTTGTCGCCATCCCTTTGCTTGGGGTCTGGGGGACAGAGCTCAGCTCTGCCTGTGCTGCCATCCAGCACCCGGAGCACAATCCTGCCCCAGGAGAGGCTGGCTGCAGCTTTTCCTGCTGTTTGCGTGTCTGTGTCATTGAAAAAGCAGCAGATTGTAATGGGGTAGCACTTTGCATCGCAAGGCGGTTGGTATTTGGGGAAGGGGGGGTGGTGTGTGCAGTGAGTCCTGAAACAACAATTGGGAGGCTCCCCTTCCTGCAGCCAAAAAATACAGCGCCGTACCCGCAGTTACTGTGGTATCCAGTTGCAGTTATGGTGGTGTCACTGGTTTTTGGCACCTGGCACTTCTGCTGGCAGTTACTTATTTTTGTGTGTCTCTATTTATTTTTGTCCCACGCGTAAACTTGTGAGGAGTGCCTGGTCCCAGTGCCAGTGTACATGGTGTGTTCGCTGGATTATGTTGGCTATTTCAAAGCTGCTCTTCCCTGGTGCGTTACAATACAGAGTGTGACACGGCTCGTAGCAAACAACTCTCCAGCACCATCAGGATGTAACTTCCTTGGGAAAGTCCTGCTGAAAGGGCATCTGTGTCTATTTAATCCCAAAGAGATCTGCTGCTGCTTAGCTGTAAAGGTATGCCCAGGAGTGCGAGAGCAGCTTTACGGTGATATTAGTGCTTCCAAGGGCTCAAATGCATCTTGGTGTCTTGTAGAGATGATGGATGTAAACACTGTGATATACGTGACATGTGTCACTTGAGGGATATGGATCAGGTATAGTTTGGGAATGCAGGAGTACAGGCGTCACTGCTCCGTATTTACCTACCTCTCCTGGTCTGAAGAAATGTGGGGTGCAACCCTGGCTCCCTTCTTTCTCTAGAAATGAACCCCAACTACACCTGTATTGTGTGGGTGTTGTTTATGGACTCTGTTCACATTAAGAGCGTGAAGCTCGGACAGTCTTAGGTCCCTGCTTTAACCCCATGGAGGCAAAGCCCATCCCTCCAGGGCTGGAATAAAAGCTCAGTAAGGTCCAAGCTCTGACAACAGCTGTATTCAGCCTGTTCCACTGCTATTCTCCAATGGTTGGCTTGAAGCAAAAAGAGCTTTTTCAAAACAAAGCGTGACTGTATCTCTGCCCAAACTTACTGTGTCCTGCTGGCTGTTGACAGATTCATCTGTCTTCTTTATGAAAAGCATCCCTGACTTGTGCTTGTGCCGTTAAGTGGGCATGTCCAAATGGGCAAGAAGAGATTGGTCCCTGTGTTATCCTTCTAGGGGGGTGGATGGGGAGTACCTCTTCCCCACTCCCCTCTCCCCACAGCTTGTCACAGCCACAAGATGAGCCCAGCCAGACTGCTGGGGCCGTGCAGTGACCTGTTGCTGCATGCTCACCGCTCTGAGGGTCGTCTCTAGGAGATGAAACCAGGCAGGAGCAAGGTGACTCTCCCATTTTAATGTCAGGCATTTCCTAGTGGTGATTTGGGGTGTACTAAAGAGATACAGCTGAAAGAATGCCCTGCAGCCCTTCCGTGTTGGGTTGTGTAACACATAGCTTTTTGTGCTGAAATCTTGGCTCTTTGCTGTTAAAAGTACTGGCGGTATCCTGACAGAGTCTGGTGAATGCAGGACTGAGTACGCAGCGTTTAATGTCACCACTCTGTGGGATCCTGTAAAGGGTCGAATCAAATATTTTTACTTTTCCTTTTTTTTTTTCTCCCCAAAAAACCCCCAACAACTTCATGCTATGGGAATATCTAGACATGATAGCTGGGTGACCCCCATGTACAGCGACAGACTCTGAGCCATGCTGTGTTACACTCCTTCACCTGGGGCTCAGCGGAGCCAAACAGGCAGTGCAGAGCTCTCCATGGGGTTATTTCTCGAAGGAGGTGGATGTTGCAGTGTCAAAGGGACCAGGCTCTAGTCTTGGACATGAGACTGGGTCCTATCATTACCATAGATCTGGTGTTATGTTGATGAAATTGTCTTCCTTCTCTGTGCCCCTGTTTTTTGTCGGTAAAATGAATCTAACAGCACTCCTGCCTATTTGTCTTCTCAGATTTTTGATAGGAGGAGTCCTGCAGTTAATGCAGCCACATCAGAGGATGTTTTGCCTTGTTCTCATTAATATTGGCACCTGGACCAAGTGCTTTCCTACCTTGGCTTCATCAAGAATGTTCATATTTCTGAACTCCTCGTACGTGAACTCCTTCACATTCATATTCCAGGTGTGAAAAATACTCTGGCTTGCATGTGAAGGCTCTAAACTTACACTTTTGCTCTCTCTGTGTACTCCCTGGGCTGTGCCTGGTGCTACAACTTGGGAAACAAGTCAGAACTTTGCTACTGAGCTACGTGCAGGGCAGGGTGAGGTGACAGGCACTTGCGCTGCTGGTCAGCCCTGGAGGCTTCAGCTCATTTTGAATCATGTTTGGGGTTCATGTTGTTTTGTGGGTCAGTGGCTATTTTGGGATGAGCTGGACGCTGCTCGCAGGTCTCTTTCTAATGATTGTGGTGCAAGGAAAGCCAGTAGGATTTCTCCTCCCCAGGCAGCTAAGTTTGTTATTGTGGTGGCGGGGGGTTTGGTCTGTCTTTTTTTAGATATAAAATGCTCACCAACCTCATGGGAGACCTGACCTTCAGTCCCATCACAGAAGCTACTAACACCTTCATGCTCCTACGCAAGGCTCTCGCCAGCGTCTTCTGAAGTCGGCAGGTGCAGAGGCGGTCACGCGGGCAGAGCCGTCTGGCCAGGGGAGGCTGAAATCCTCTCTGCCAGCATAAAGCCTTTACCTGCCTTAGCAGCTTTAAATACAAAAAATACCCCAAACAACCCGCAAGAACAAACCAGCCTTTGTCAGTCACCTTCTCTTTAGCCTTCTTATTTCTAGCGTGTGTGTGGGAAACACCTTCCAAGGTCTTACCGGCTGTTGTTTCACCCGGTCACCGATGCAGGGACTTGAGCCCCAGCCCAGCAAGCCAAGCCCAGGCGCTCCCCAAGCTGGTCCCTGCTGCAGGGTGCTTGCCATCTGTCTCACCTGCCATGGGAGAAGGGATATCCTATTTGCCCAGAGCCTATTCATCTGGAGGAGTTTGTGAGCCAAAGTGCTGATGGGGTGTCCTGTTTCGCTCTGCAGTAACCCCTGAACCCACGGGAGGGGAGGAGGGTTGTATGCGATGGGAATTTATCCTCTCCGTGAGCACTTGAGTTATATGCCAGGGAACATTGTCTTGTCTGTTGCAGGGAGCATCTGAAAGGCTGTCCTAAAAAAAACCCCAGATATTTTGCAGGGGCAGCTGATGGAAGAGCTGACACAGAACTTCTAACTGCAGCAAGTTAATACAGTTTATTTGGGCTGGTAGGGCTTGGAAAAAAACCTGGGTGAGAATTCGGCATAGACGCCTTCATGCAAGGGGACCCCTTTCCTACAAGGGAAAGGAGGGAGGGCTGTATTTTATTATGGAGATCTCAACCTGCCAGCTGGGCTTTGAGGTCCTGCCAGAGGCTCCCCTGATGCCCACAGTGGGAGAACGTCACACTTCTGAGTGTCCTGGTACTTCTTCCAAAATAAAGCTCTTGGTAGGGCTCTCCACATGTTGGTTTTATAGGCTACCTGTCTTAAATCTAATTATAGAGCAGTAAAACTAAGTGAAATTTTTATATGAATGAGGTTAATAAGCAGGAGCAAAGCCAAAAACTCTCAGGATTGACCTCTATCCTGTGTTCAATTACAAGTGTTGCCACTGGCCTGACTTCCAACCCTACAGTATTCCAGTGCCTGTCTTCTCCTGCGGTATGAATATCAGTTTTCACCTGTACATCCCACAGCTCAGCCAGTCCTCAGTTCCTGTGCTGGAAGCAGAAAAGAAACATCGCATCCAAGTCTATTTGATAATGAGACTAACTTTTTATTCACTTGACCACTTTTCAATTTGTGCTTTAGTGTCAGGGTTGAAGCGCTTGTCTGTCAGTCTACTCGATGCAAAGGGGAAAAGAAAAATCAGACAGCCTGTCCTCAAACTCCTTGCTGAATATGATGACACGTTGTGGTTGATATCTGCTGCATGTGAAACCAGCTATGGGGACGTCTCCTCAATTAAGCTGTTGGGTTACACTGGTAATTTGCCTAATGACCTCTGGTGTAAAAGTGTAAATTGAATTCATGTGGGTTTTTTGGACCAAGTGCTTTTTAACCTCTGGAAGGTCATTTCCTCTGTGTGAAGTGAAAACATTTTGCTGATGAAGCACAACAAATAAGCTTTGTACATCTGTCTGTCCCCTACGTACCTGGGGTGGAGAAGCGAGAGAGGAAGCAGTTGCCTTCTGTTTCCTACAGCGCTAACGTAGTTGGTTTGATCAGCAAGGAGCATGCTTCCTCTGCTACCACACCTTCACTTTTCATTATAAAAAATGCTGACAACAGATTGGAGGTGCCTCTATTTTTTCCCCCTTCTCTTTTCATAGTGAAAAGTGGCACTGGAGCAGTGAGGCGGAGCACAAAGCAGGAGTGCTGTGTTGTCAGAGCAGAGCTTTTCTCCCTCCACACCATACAGACCCCAGGAGGGACGCTCAGAGGAAGCATCTCAGGCGTCCTTATGGGTCAGGGCTTTCCAAAGGGAGCTTAAAGACCTTTTTAGTGGATACTGAATATGTGCCCCTTCAAAGATTCAGACTTGGGCACTGGGGATTGCCGGTTGCTCTGGAAAAAGTTTTCCTTTGCTCTGACTGCTTTCATCCAGCTGTCTGCCTTTTCAAAAGGATCTGCTCTAGTGCTGTGACACTGTTCAGAGCTTTGGCTGTGCTTGAAACCCCCACCAGGTCCAAACACAGCATGTGGAGGCTTCCCTGTGACTGGGGCTTTGCAGGAGCCTCTTGCAGAGCTGAGGACAGGACTGGCTCTGGGCACTGCCTCCTGACAGCTTAGAGTTAAACTTGGCTTTACAGGCTTCTAACAGCAGCTTTCCAAAGCTCTCTGCCAGATGCATTTCCATTTGAGTTCATGATGTAGCATTTTCAGTTTGAGAGAGTTTATTCAAACAAAAATATGATTTTTGCACCACTCCTCCTTCTTCCCTAGCAGACAAACTTCAGAACCAGACTCTGAACTTCATCTCATTTCCTTCAGGGTGTCACGGTGCCAGTTTCAAACAGTGCCTTCTATTCACAAACCAAACGGCTTTGGCTTGTATAAATATTTTTTTAATTCGATCTGATGCAGCTCACAAAATACGTTGGATTTCGAATGTCGCTGGCGCCACTTCGCAGAAGCAGGCTCCTTTACAAAGGTATCACTGTATGAACCTGCCTGGATAAATCTCCAGCAGAGAGGCTGGCCAGCTTGCTCTGACTGGACAGGAGGCTTAGGAAAAGGCGCATTAGAAGTGTTTCAGGCACATGCTAGTTTTTCCATACTTCACTTTTTGTTCTTCCCAGTGTTCAGCTTTCTGTCATTCCTTTTGCTAGCGTTGTCACTGCAGCTCTTTGCCATCTTGGATGGACTGTCCACGTGCTTAAAATAACCCTGCGCTATCTTTGTCTCCTCATTTTCTGAAAATCAGGCCACCCTTGTACAGTCTGCATTGCTCTTTAAAACCTCTGAGTCATAATTAGTGATTAGTAATTCTACTAATCTTCTGTACAGATGGAGGCCCGCTCATTCTCAGAGACTGCAAAGAGGATAAAGCTATCAGCGCTGGAATATATTAGCTCAAATACCCTCCCACACACAAACACACATGTACACTTTTCCCAACTGATTGGTGTGTCATTCATTTACACACGCATCGGATCTGCATGTTAGGGAGGGAGAGGTGGGGAGAATGAGGGTCACCAAAATGCTGAGACTAGCCAGAAAGTGCTGGGTTTAGCTGTTTAAAACCATCATTGACAGTCCGAGCAAAATTAGACTTAAACCCCTGATGTTTCTGTGGTTGCTTTTCCAGCTGCTGTAGAATAGATGCTGTCCTGGTGATGGGTGTCCCAGCGATGGGTGCCTCAGTGTCTGCCTTCCTGGTTGCTTTTGGATGCAAACATGTGGTGCCAGCAGAGCTGGGAGTGGTGATGGGGAAGTTATTGTGTACAGCACTTACACTGCGTGGCCACTGCTAATTATGGGCTGTTTTCTGAGCGTCATGGTTTTATCTTTTGCTAGGCCAGTGGTTTCGAGGCAGGGTGATGTGGGCCGGGGACAGGGTGTGTGGTGTGGGGAAGGCCATGCTTGTGGTGTCTCGTGCAGGCAGGTGACTGGCTTGGGCATGGGCAAGGAAGGCAAAAGACTCGAGGATGGGATTGAAGAAGCTGGAAGAGCAGGAGAGGGCAGCGCAAGAATTAGGTAGCATGAAAAGTACAAGCTGTGCAAGCAAGGAAAGAGAAGGGAAAGACCAAGGAGTAGAAAGATAATCATTCTGACCCTGTCTCGGCGTACATTAAAACTCCTAGTATTCCAAACTGAGCACAAACTTGCAAGAAAATTCGAAACCGACATGTAGGAGTCGGGGGGGGGAAAAGGCAGCAGAAGTGCACTGAGAGAGGAACAATGAGGTTGTAGGTAGATAAGGACAAAAGAGAGGAACAATCTCTCCAGAAAGGTGGCTGCCCCAGGCAAAGAAGTGCCCATCCTGCTAAGTACAGAGTTGTTTGGCTGACACCAGACTTAGACATGTCTGTTTACCACAGTTGTTTTGGGAGAGCAGGTATGTTGGTGTAGATGAAGCCCATTGGGAATCTGGTTGGGCTGGTGCATTTAGGAGGCATGCAAGCTGGTGTTTGCTAAGCTGCAGAGAAAGTGGGAACGAGTAATTCCTCTCTAATATCAAGCACATCGCATCTGTTCACCTTACCAGAGACACTATGCTGTGCTGTACTCTCTGTAGTGTTACGTACCCTTTGGTGAGGAGTTGCGACTCTGCCATCCCCAAACCCCAGCTCAGAGCTGCTCTTCTGGTGGCCTCCAAATTCCAGAGACTTCAGTCTGCTCAGCTCTTGCTCCTGGAACTCACTACTGGAACCTCTTACAGACACGCTGTATTTCTTTTAAACTCTCTGGCCCAGAGTACAGCTGAATTATAGCCTGGATCCATATTTGTTTGGAAGCCTTGGGTCTGAGGAGGAGCTCTGCTCTTCCCTTCCTCCATCTATTCCTGTCCCTGTGGTTATCCCAGCAGGGCAGAAGTTGGCACCACCCAGGTAAGCTTCACGTCATTTCTCTAAGGAAAAATGACTCACTGTCTATTTTTCGTCTTATTTTGAGGGTTTGGTGTCTGTGTTTTGGAGACAAATACAGGTTGGCTACTCTGAAATGCTCTCCCAAAACTGTCTCAGTTGCCACCCTTTAGGTTGCTGGTGTGGTCTGGACCAGCTGAGTGGACCTGACTTGCCTGATGTGGGGACCAGCTTATGGCTTTTTCATGAAGCTTGTGATGCTGAGCATTTCATGGAGAGATTTTGTAGTCTGACTGTGAATGTTATCTTCTCCAAAGTAACTTTCAAAAAAACGCCACCTCTTTGTCAACCACCTATTTAAAAGGTGGATCTTTGATCCAAACTGGTTCCTCTGCTTTAAAGAAGGAGGGCGAGACACCTCCAACACCTCACTGCATCCCAGATGTCTGGGGTAGCCAGAGTGAGTTGCCCTCTGGAGGTGTCTGGATTGATGGTAGTTTAGGGAGGCAGCCCCAGGCAAGGGGAGCAGGGCTGACTCGTGTTGTTGCTATGGACCAGGCAGCCCTGCTGCTCTGCCCAGCGCTGGCGCTGAGGCTCTGGCTTGACACAGTCCTCTGCAGCTTAATGGAGCCTGTTGTTGGCCTCGAATACTCAGTGCACGCATCGTGGGGATTCAGCTGGACTAGGAGGGTTTGGAACCTTTGAGAAGTGGGAGCCATGTGTCTCTGAGGTGGTGCTTTCAAAAGTTTGACCTGAAGGTTCTTGCTTCTGGTTCCAATGAAAGCAAGTTGTTTTGTCCAGGTATTGAACTTAATTTTATCTATTAAATTAGATACATGGATTATAAAAGTCAGGGTGAAAAAGTCTTCATGATTTATTCGCTCTGTGCATAGAGACTGCTCAGTTGGGAGCATAAATAACCAGAGAACAACATCTAGTTAAATGGAAGAGATTGTTCTTGCTCCCAGGTGAGGTTGTCTTGGTGTGAGTGCAGAGTTCCTACCAGCTCTGTTAGCATTTTGTATGTTCCTCCTGGTCTTTATCTTCCAGCCTGTGTTGGATGCTGTGGTCCAGGGCTGGATTGCTTCCTTGGCATCAGTTTTCCTACTGTGATTTCTGCAACGAGAGGATGAAAGTCAGTGGTGTGATTTAAAAGCTTGAGTGGCACCCACATGTCACAAAAAAAAAGGAGATTATTAAAGCTGAGCTGTGTTTGAACGAGCAAGAGGCTATATTTTAGATTTTGGAGTAACTACGCAGGTGAATTTGAGATCTTGTGCTTCTTGTGTACCTGCCTGGAGGTCAGGTTGGAACTCTGGAGGTTACAGTCACCTGGATTTGGGTGCACAGCACTTTGGTTTGGTTTTGTTTTTTCTGTCTTCAGTGAAAGTGGTGTTATATAATCATTTAACATTTCTTTTGGAGGAGAACTCAGTTTTTGTGCCTTTGTGTGATACCTGTGCTCTGCCTGACAGTTACACAGTGGTGTTGTGTCCCAGCCCAGAGGTGTGTGAATCCATGTAGGTTGATGCCCAAGAAGGGAAGAAATCAGGGATCTGAAGTAGAACTTGGTGTTTCGCACACAAAAAACAGTCCTGCAAAGGGAGCAGCGGAACAGCAGGTACATGATTGACTCCTGCAGCAAACTGTCCTCCTGGAGATCAACCCTGACATCAGAACAAATGCAGAGTGATGGCAAAGGGTGTGAAACTGCTTGCGCTACCAGTTCCCTCCCCAGTGTGTGGTGGCCCATATCAGAGGCAGCAAACCCCTGCTTTGGAAACAAACTCGGGATATCCAGTGAAACGCTGTACCTGGGGTTGTCCATCGTGGCAAGGGATTCTGGTGATGTGAGTGTGTGAAATGAGGGCAGGCGTGCTGAGAAGACAAGCTCTGGTTATCTTTGTTTACCTGTAATACCTTCAGATGGGTACATGAGCCTCCCCGCTGCTGCAGAGCTAAGCTGCTAGTCCCAGGAATCAAAAGTGGAGGTGGCTTGAAGTTCTAGTGCTGTGCCAACTTTGGCATAAAGGCCCTTTCTGTCCACTGGATGAGGATATGTGGGATGAAAGAGCTGAAGGGGCGATGGTGGATCCCAATGAGCACGGAGCTGTTGGTGTGGGGGTCCTTGACCAGCTGCTGAAGGGATCCGCGGTCCCGCAACAAGGTGTCACTGCCCTGGAGCTGGCACCTTGTGAATGCCTTCGGTCAGTAATCGCTGTTATTTTTTACTTGGTTTTGTTTCATGGTAAAGGGGTTAATATTACAAAGGAAGAAAAAAAAAAAAAGAAAGAAGAATCGTAATGCTTTCCCAGCTCGCCTCCATTTTTAACAATCGTGTTTCAACCTCTCGTGTCCCCTGACTCACGCTGGAAGGGCTTTTGTTTCTGAATCTGTAAGCAAAGTAACAAATGCGAAGGTCATTTCCTTGAGATTATATGGCAACGGAAGAAGTCCGGGATCGTGTCTCCCTTCTTCCCCCAGCTTGAATGTACAGAAATCATGAAGGCTTAGCACACGCACGCTGCAGAGCACGTCTTGGGTTTCTCCCGTCCTTTTTAAACCAGCAGGGAGTGTGGCTTGGGAGGTAAGAGGCTATATTTTAATTTCTGATGCTTAGCAGCAACAGATAAAGTTGCTTAATGCTGTTAAGTTGTACCACGCTGAGCTGGGAGGGCAGGAGAGCAGGCAGCCAGAAAACAGCACAGAGCAAAGCCAGTTTGCTTTGGGGTACTTCAGGAGTGCAAGCTGAAATCTTTTTCCTCTCTCCTTTCTTTGCCCTGAACAATCAGTCCATAATTTATTTGATTTTTTTTGCATCTTTTGCACTCCGTTGTGGAGATACGGGGCTATTTGTTTACTCCCAACATTTACAGCTGCTTTTTCCTGCCTTTGTTATAAGTGCTGCCTTGGCTGCTTTAGCAAAGTGCTGAGTCCAGGCTTGATTCTGGTAACTTTGCTGCAGCTGAAGAGCAGGTCTGTAATTTCTGATTTTAGAGAAAACCCCTTCTCAGAGATTACCCTTATAGGCTGCTCTGAGGAATGATTTAAACCGAACAAAGCACAGATTCATAAATCCTGAGGAAAGGCAATCGGTGCCTGGTACAGTAGCTCCTTTCAGCCTGCAACTCTTAAATGTCTCATCAGTCAGGTTGCCACCCTTCTTGCCCAAAAACCTCCTCATGAAGAGGTTGGTGCTGGAGATGCAGCAGTGCACATGGAGCTTGTTAACGGCTGGTGAGGAAAACTGCCTTTGATCTGGAGTGCATGTTTTGCTTTAAAAGTAGAGTGTGGAGTAGCCCAAATCTGTCAAACCTCCTGTGCCTGGCACGGGGCTGGTGGCCGGTCAGGTTGGCTCCTTGCCTCTGGCACCACCACTCAGCCCCCACTGCAGCCAATGCCCACAACTTTGACTTCTTGCAGAGAGCTTAGGGGTTTTTCTCGGTCTATTTTCCTGATCTTTGCTTTTTTTTTTTTTTTTAAGAGTTACAGATTTAAAGGCAATTCAGATGGACTTCTGATACAGCCTCTTTTTAAAAAATTATCATTATTTTTCATTGCCTGCTTACCTAATGTCTGATCAAGCCTGGCATCTGGGTTTCCTGAGGGACTGCTGCTAAATCCAGAGACTGAGAGCAGCTGAAAAGTCCAAGGGGAGGATGGGGACAGGATGAGGGATGAGCTGGGTGCAAGGACCCTGATGGGGCAGGAGAGGAATAGGTGCAAGATACCCATAGAGAACATGGTGCTGCCTGGAGAGGATGGCAATTTTGTGGTCAGGGCTTTCTCTGCCTGTCTTAGGAGCTTTCCCTCAAAAACCCAACATAGGAGTGAGCAGAGAGGTGGTGGAGAAGCAAGAATTGTAGTGGGGGGATGACAAAGAAGCAGCCTGTGAGAAGCTGTCAAAGAGAGGGGGGAGAGCTTCAGGGCTGGGGAGAGGCAAAGGGGCATCAAGGGCAGCATGTGGGTCAATGGGGACAGGGAACTCCTCTCTAAGGGGAGTTTTAAGTCTTCTGTAACTATTCCCATAACAGGGAAAACTGAGTTGCTTTTTTCATGTGGGTCAGGGAAGGCATCTGGGGCAGAGTAAAGCACTGGACAAGTTACTAGACGCTATGCACAGAATTATCTCTTGAGATGCATGTTGTAGCGACTTAAGCAAAGAAACAGGAGTTTAACTCATTTGCCTCCAACCTCTTGGTTGAGGAGCGAAGGTCAGAACAGGTTGCAGAAGGGAGGGCAGGTGTCCAGTCCTGCCCCACAGTGGGTACTGAACAGAGGATGCTCCTGGCTCCAAGCAATGCCCTTTCTGGGGCTGACACTGCATTTGTTGTTTGGTTTCATCAGGAAAGCTCTCTGATCCCACAGGATCTTTTTATTTCTCCTGAATTCCCAGGAGATTGCACTGGAACAAAACATCACCATGGGCTTGTGCCCGGTAATGACCCGACTGCCGTGTCTCAGCACTGCCGGTGATAAGCATGTCTCCACCAGACACTAATTTCTTAGCTGTATTCTGCCAAGGAAAGCAGATGTTGGATGAAGTATTTCATTGACTTGATATTTGTGGCAGATTTGCACTGATTGTTTCCTATTAATTTTCCTGATTTTTTTAGGCTTAGCTGTAGAGTTGCCTGTCCTTTTCTTGCTGTTATTTTAAGCACACTGTGAAGTGGTAAGAGTCGTAACATCAGCACCCATGGAATGACATGACTTGTTGGAGAAACATTGTAGTCTTGTGTATGAGACACCTTTATTTAACATAAGGAGAATCCTGATGCAATAAGGAGGCTGTTCTCTCAAGAAGGTGGCTGACCTCTCCCCCACTCTCGGAGGGGCTCGCCGTCTACTGATAATGCCACCAGCAAGATCCCGTGGCCTTTGGCCGTGTCAGGAGAGGTGAGATGCTGTTTGGGTGCTACTTACCAGCTGAAAAGCGTGGGGCCAGCAGAGACAGTGAAGGCTCTTCTGCAGCGGTTCATCCCTCTGCCTCGTGCCATGGGAACCATTGCTGCTTGTGTTCTTGTAGCACAATTTTCTGCACGCTTGTGCACAGATTGGAGGAGAAAAACCCCTGTACCCCACTTGGGTATGTGAAACCACCATTGGTAGCATCAGAAAAGGCAGCCACATGGCAAAATTTCCTTGTGGGGAGGAGCAAGGTAATCTTTTTTACATTGCACATTCCTGGAAGAGACCAAGAAGCAGCAATTCCGCTGTTTATTTTTTTGTTCTTGACAAAGGGCTTTATCTCCTGGTTGGGAAACTGTTTACCATTTTGAGAAAGACAATTAATTTGTTCTCTGGATTTTCATTTGTCGCTGGTTTTGGGGTTTTTTTTGTTGTTTGTTTTTTTTTTTTTTTCTCTGGTGTACTCATCATTACTTCTGAGCATTGTGTTTGAGCATTTTGGGAGCAGAAGCTGAGAGTCGGCCCCACGACCTGCTCCAGTGAGTGGGCTCTTTCTAATGACCACCAGAGGCCCTGCCTGTTGCCCTGTACAAATCAGCAAACCCTCAATAAAGCAAGTGAAAGAGTCCCTTAGCTTTTGCCATCCACTGTGAAGAGAAATAGTAGAATAAATGGAGGAAAAGAAGAATCGCGTGGAAAGTGTGTTGGCACTTGGCCCTGAAAAGCCACGGTGCCTGCAGTCAGAGAGAGCACTTGGGCTGGGGATTAGCCAGGTTTTTTCCCTGGCTGGCGTTTACATGAAAATCAATTGATACTCTGCAGGAGCCAGTTTTTTCATCGTATCTTCAGTTCGTGTGGCTATTTTAGGAAGGTGCCATGGAACCCAGAAAGCCTCTTGGCCCCCTGTTCCAGGCACTGTGTTTTATCTCTAATTCTTTGCCAAACTTCAACAGTGCCAACATTTCCATGGAAAGCATCATCAAAGGGGCATTTGTACCAGCTTGCACTTCAGTAAGTTTTCTCCAGCCTGTTTCATCATAAAGCATTATTTATGTGCGTGTAGTATTCAGGTGGGACTTTGAGTGTCTGTTCCTGCCTGGCTGGTGCTGAGAAGCAGCACAGGGATATCCTGAGGTCAGAAATAGCTCTCTACAGTCCCTGCAATTGCTGTGGGCAAATACCCCATGAGTGTTGGGATGGGAGTGTGCCAGAGGCAGAGTGGGCTGTGGAGCCCTTGGGAAGGATGAGGGTGGCACTTGGAGTCACTCTAGCGAGGTGAGATGAGTCCTAGAAGGTGGTTTGCCATAGGATGGAGGGTGAGAGACGTATCCAGCACTTCAGTACATTGCTGGCTATTTAAAATAAAGCAGCTAGTGATCTCTGTTACGCTTAATAACAAGATAACAAATGATTTAAGGCAGAATCCTTGCCCTGTTAAAGTTACCGGTAAAATTAGTCCACTACATTGGAGCCAGGACTTCAGCCAAAGGTTTCTTTATGACTTAGAGATTAGGAAGGAGAGGCAGTACGTCTGGAGACATGGTCTGCCCCCTGTAAAGCTGGTGAAAGCTCTGCTGTCGCCTTCGAAGGGATTATGGCAAGTTTATTGTGTCTGCATGAGCCAGGCTGCAGCATTGCAGCAGGGAACCCACAGGCTGCCCAGGCTGGGGTGTGCAGAGACTGCGGGGAAACCTGAGTTTCTGGACCCAAAGCCAACCCTTTGTGCTTTGCAAAAGATATTGATGAGTCTGGGAGACTCTGAGGGGAGGGTGACCATGTTGAGGAGGCTTCACCTGGGGGCTTTTGTGCTGCCTCCCTCACTGGCAAAGGAAGCGATGGAGAGGCAAGCAGTGGGATGGGGGCATGTTTCCCTTCCCCAGGTTTTCATCCGTGAAAGAGTGGAGCATTTCCAACCCACCCACCCATGTGTTTCCCACTGAGCACATCCCACCGAAGGATACAGTGACGGACACCTCTGCTGGGTCAGGGAGCTGCAAACAGCCTGACAGGAGGTATAGACTAAGGCATTTTCGGACACTTATGTGGATCCTTTAAAAAAGTTTCCGTAGAAATGCTGGTACAAAACCAAACTCCTGTTTGTTATTTTTCTGCTTATTCCTTAATCTTTGAGCAACTCTGAGCGCTGGAACATGAGGAGGCTTTGCTCTCCCAACAGACACACCAGGAAACTCTGAGGTCATGTAAACCCTTGTAACGTTTCCCCCTCTTCCCCCAGCTGCACACAGGGTCCTTCCTTCCAGAAGGACAGGCAAAGCCTTTTATTTTCCTGAGATGTGCCTTGTTAGGGCAGCTCCATATTGCAATACATTCTTGCATCTTATTTCATATTTTTATCAAGCTGCGCACGTTTACGGGCCAGACGTAAGCCATCCGGCTGTAGCAAAGTCAGTGAAGCGATGCTGATCTAAGGCAGCTGAGGATCTGATCCTAAATGCCTTCAGGACTAAAGGGAAAAAAAAAACCCACAACAACCCACCTGAATGCCGATGAAAATCTGA